>JAJHSJ010000004.1:14082615-14378635 GCA_021015155.1 Magnolia officinalis | reverse complement strand
AATTGTATCGGACAATGGTCGGCAGTTCGACAACGATAAATTCCGAAGCATGTGTTAGGGACTTAGCATCACAAACACATACTTATCTCCTCGACATCCTCAGTCCAACAGACAGGTAGAGTCAGTCAATAAAGTCATCATGCATCATCTCAAGACGAAATTGGAAAAAGTAAAAGGCAGCTGGGCCGAGGAACTTTCGTTCATCCTCTGGGCTTATACATTCTCACTCTCCTATGGTTTGGAGTCGATGGTGCCAGTCGAAATCGGTCTTCCCATGGCTCGAGTCGAGAACTACCAAGAAAACCAGAACTCTGAGCAGATTGTAGCCAACTTGGATTTCCTCGAAGAAGTTAGAGATGTCTCGAGACTCCGAGCCACTGCTCGGCATCAACAAGTGGCGCGATTCTATAATTCAAAGGTTAAGACTAGGCGGTTCTGACTAGGAGACTTGGTCCTTCGCCGGGTATTCAAGAATACCGCTGAGCCGGGGGCTTGGACACTCGGGCCTAATTGGGAAGGGCCATATCGGGTTGTCCGCTCGACCAAACCGGGCTCTTACCACTTGGAAGACCTCGAGGGTCATTAGCTCCCCCGCCCTTGGAATGCCGAGCATCTGAAAGATTATCACCCGTGATAGAATAGTCTTTAAGGGTCTCAATAAATGTATGCCCCCGGGCGACAGACTTTTAAGGCCCTCAGCGAGATGTACGCCTCTGAGCGACAAGCCTTCAAGGCTCTTAATAAAATTCGCCTCTTCGCATCTACACGAACGAATTATCTACTAAGCGAAAGTTGCCTCTCACATGAAGGGGCGGACTCAATGAACTAATCTCTTAAAGAAATGGTTAGTACATTATCTCACAAAAATTCTACATGGCATCCTCTCTAAGTTAAGGGTAAAGCCAAAAAATTGACCCGACTCTCCCAATATAAGAGTCGGCTTACGGGTGAAGCGGAAGGTTCTCGCCAATTGTGGGACGGGCCGACCCCTTAGGGGTCCGGGCTCAACAAACAGGCTATAAAGGCCTCAAGACTTTACAAGACAGCATTGAAAGAAGCTGACCCATTAAAGGGTTGGCACGACCACACCTTAGCGAAAATTGGCAACCAACAATCGGCAATCAACAATCAACAACCAACATCTAAAAATTAACTACGGATTAATATGTGAAAAATCATCATTCATAAATCTTCACCAGAAGGTCAAAGAGTAATCAGAAAGAAAAAGTTTTGACTATTTTCAACGAAGGAGAAAAAATAATCTAAGCTACGCAGACGGAGGAGGAGCTTAGGCGTAGGAGGCCTGATCTGGATGGGTTTCGTCAGCAGGTACCTCTCCAACTTCTTCAGACAACAAGGAGTCAAGGTTAAGGTCTGGGTACATGCCCTGGACCGCCTCGATACAATTATCGTAGCCGCGATCGTAAAATTTGGCGGCCTCGGCGTCCCTCTCCTTTGAAGTTTTGAAGGCTTCTATTGTTACGGCCACCGCCTTGGCCAGAGAAGCTTCGTCCTCAGCCCGTTGAGTCTCCCTCGCCTGAGCGACAGCTCTGGACTGCTCTTCTACCGCCTCGACCTTAGTTCGATCAAGGGCTTCACCCAGTCAAGCGTTCTCCTGAGCCAACGAGTCCGTATGAGCCCTAGCCTGGGTCAGCTCAGCGGTGGCGGCGTCGCATCAAGCTTTAAAGTCCTCTGCGACCCCTTGTAGTCGCAGCTCCCTAGCTTTGAGGTCAGTCGTGACCTCCTGTAGCCGAAGCTCCCCGGCCTTCCCATCTTCGAGCTACCGACGCAACTCGCCCTACTCCAGTTGGAAGAGAGTCGCCTCGTCCCGCAAGACTCTTACCTTAGCTCTGAGTGCCTTCACTTCGACGTCTATTTTCGACGCTCGCGCACTCTCTCCCAAGCTAGGAGGAGCCTCGGAATAGACTAAATAAAAGCAGAGACAAGGAAATAAGAATGTGCATGTAAAAAATGAAGGTTAAGAAATACGAGGAGACAGAGAATACCTTGTAAAAGACCGCTGCTAGATCACTCAGGAAGGAGTCATCCGACTTGAAAAGCAGATCGACGATCTCTTCTTCAGGAGCATGTTTGGCCGCCCAGTGAGCCAAACAAGACATATGGAAGCCCGGTTCGTATTTTGCTCCGCTCGTCCCCACACGCGCCAAGCCTCCCTCCTCCGCAGCCCCAGTCCTGCTATCGGCCGATGCCTGAGCCTCAGACCCGAGGGCATTCCTTACCTCAAGAGGGGATATCATCGCATCGGTCATCCGAATGGCCTCCTCACTCTTGGAGGATGAAGGAATGACTATGCAAGGGGCTGCGGCTGCAAGACGAGTCTCCTCGGTGGGGAGAACGGTGGTGGGCGAAAGGGAATGAGTTATGGTCGCTAGAGGAGTCATGATTGCCGGAGTCGGAACAACGATAGATGAAGTCGAAACAATGATTGTTGGAACCCCGACTTCAGTAGACGCCACAATCGTAGTTGTAGCCGCAGCTGAAGCTGCTGCAACAGAAATTGGAGTTGAGGGGCCTTCTCCACGAGGAGTTGCTTGCCTCCTCCGAACGGTGGTCTTCATCCGGGACTCGGCCCTCAACAATTCCTCCGTCGTCGGGGCGACCTTCCTCCTTTGAGAACCAGATGCTTCGGCCATACCTACGTAAAGAACGACGAATTAGCAATTAAACGGATAAGTCCGATCCCACCAAAGGAACAAAAGAAGAACTTACTGAAAGACGTTGGGAGAGGCGCCGACTTGCAAAGCCCGGACCAATGAAGGTTAGCGGCCGTGATCAGATCTGACCAGGAGCGAAGCTCTCCCGATCACACCTTTGCCTTGGCAATGCGGTTCTTCTGGTCTGAGTTAAGGAGGAGCGTGCCCCTTAGGAAGTCTACAAAGGTAAAGAACAAAGGTTTCAGTCCGACCGACGTAATAGAAGAAAATATAAAGATAAAGAAAATTAACTAGTCTGACCTGGTTTTGAAAATTGGGTCGGAACCCGAGTCGTCAGAGTCCCAACTTCAGCGTCGGTGCCTCCCATTCGCCCGCAACCCAGAACCATTTATTCTTTTAGTCCTTGTTGGAGGATGAAAGATTCATTACCAGCCTCGACCCTTTGCTGCCACTAGTCACGAAGTAATATCATGGTTCTTGACTATCGTGCTTCACCAGGTACAGGCTCATCAGTTCCGCGGGGGTCAGCTCTGAGTTCCCAACTTGACGCCAGATAATGTAGGAAGACATTAAAACCCTCCAGGCATTGGGGGTGAATTGCCCGGGAGCTAGTCCGATGTGAGCTGTAATGGCTCGGACGAAGGGATGTAGAGGAAGTCGAAGCCCGCACTACAGTGCAAAGAGAAAAATGACGACTTCTCCCTAAGTAGGCGCACCGGCAGTGTCAAGAGGCTCAGGGGCCCTTATCCGTACGGAGTTCGGGATCTGATACTCCGAGCGGATCCATGCCTCCTGAGACTACGACAGCACGGAGCCTCCTGAGACTACCTCCAAGGCCCGCCCACTCGCAGACATCTTAATAACCTCGACAGTCACAGTCCAGGGGGCTCGAGCGGTCTTCTGTCTGCCAACCCTACAAGTCAGGGCCCCCCTCTCCTTTTGCTTTCGAGGCAGAGGGTGTAAAGGTACGGCTTCATAGGGGCCTTCAGAGGCCCTTCTCCCGTTGCAAGAGCTCCCCGACTCGGAGTCGTCATAATATTCCCGAACAGTCTCTAGGTTGGACGACATCTTAAGTAGGAAGAAAGAAATGCAAAGACGCAAGGGGACTCACCGGATAATCATCAGAATCGCTCCTGCCAGAAGTATCCTGCCGGTTGGAATCGCCTAACGAAAAATCCTGATTGGCCGGAATCGCCTACGCCGGAAATCGCTTCCTCCGGTACCATCTCAAACACAAAGCGCAGAAGTGAACCAAAACCTTCAAAGAATGTTTATATAGACCTCACCAAATCTCTACATTAATGACTAGCAATGATGGCCGCAGCCGAATCGTCGTGGGCCGACCTCGGAGCTAATATGGCCACACATCATTGGCTCGTGCTCTGTCCGGCGGTATACTTCTGACATCAATCGGCGTGCTTCGGATAAGCAAAACAACGCCCAAATAAGGAAAGGTTTCGTCCGGCGTACTACTCCAGGTATACGTGGCAACAGATCATAGGCGGACGGTAATTCGAAATCTTAACTGTTGTCACGCGTTCACTACCCGTAGACCTGTAGGAGGGAAACCCTAAAAGCGTGAAAGTTCAAAACGTAATAACTCTCGCGTGCTCGGGAGAACCGGCGGATGAGGCGTTTGATCTTCCGTGTGTTTACTCTCCGAGTCTTTAACAGACCTCAAAGAGTAGGGGGCTTCTGTATGAAAAGATTCGAGCCCCTTGTAATTCCGAGGCTTGATGCATGTTAATCGATCGGACGGATAACTAACGCTCGACTCAGATTATGAGATCGGACAATATCCGACAAAGGTCTATAACCACTCCGACTGAGACCTTGCCTGCCTGAAGGTCCGAGCCGACTCCATAGTCCGAGATCCGACTTCCTCATAGTACTGGGGCAAAGCTTAGAAACTACATAAGTAAACATGCTGTTTACTTCGCGATACGCACAATGTGCATGATATGGTACATGATCCTTGGCTTACGTGCAATATCTCCATGATCCGAAATCTCCCTGATTGAGTGAATCGTGCCGTGATTAACGGATCCAGACTATCCTACAGTCAGGTATAAATACATGAGGACCCCCTTTGCTACAGGTACGTAATATCTCACACTCTCCCTCTGTAATTGTACTTAGACCCTGATTCCCTTGACCTGACTTAGGCATCGGAGGGTCCCCCGGCTTAGCCAGGATCTCCTTTGCTCACCCTTTGTGGAAGGCCAGGGTTGACTCAATGAGCATCGCATGGAGTGGAGGGTGGTCCATTTTTTGTCATCAACAATATTTATTTGCTATCCAAGCTGCTCATGAGGTCAATGAACCTGGCAAAGGAAAAACACAAATGCTTGATTCAAAACTTCCTCTGCTTTGAGAAGTTTTCAACAGTGAGCATTCAGTGCCCACTGTTTCTTGTGGTGTGGTCTACTTGAGCCACGAATCTACCTCAATTTAGGTTATACTCAAAAATGATCTGGCAAGATGGACCGCGTGGACAAAACACATACATAAGTGTGGGCCCAAGAACCAGGTATCTAGGTAAGTCCTCGAGGCAAACGGTAAACCATCACGTGAGTCTTGTCCCTATTTCCGCAGCACTTTGCCTTCTCAACTTTAGAGCTACTGTTTCTACCGTTTTAATATTCGTAAATCCCCTTTCTTTTCTAATTTTGGTTTGCAAACAGTACAAAATACAGTGCATTGCCCCAGAAGGAAAGAGAAAAGTGTGTATCCATCAAACGAGGTGGGTCTCAATATCAATTTCCATGATTGAACTGTGGAAGTTGCTAACATGTGCCTCGAGTTAATAGGCAACTGTTTTTCACCACCTGGAGAGAGGTGGGCCCCACGAGGTTTGACTGCTCGTCCAGCTATTTTCGAGCAGGACATCGTGAGCTCATTCATCGAGGAATAGTTTTATTTCTCCGCCTGCCTGAGAAGTTATGAGCTTCGCGATATATCGCCCATGTCACGCAATATCTCATCCAACCAGTTGTAAAACTCTCCGCTCTATGTCGTCTTCCAAACAAACGAGGTAAATTCGCGCCGAGAGGAAAAACAAAATCATTGATACTCTCGCTATTTGAGTGCAATGGATGAATGCGCTGGCACTTAAATAGTAACGATTTTTTATTTTTTTTTTCTTTGGGTAAATTACTTTAAAATTGCATGCTGGGCCCACCTGCAATTCAATTTAAAGTGTCCAAAATACGAGTGTATCGTATGCCAAAAAAGAAAAAAGTTTACTTATCCTTTGGCTTTCCATTGATAGACGGTAAGTTAGGTAAGGGGCGTTTTGCGCAGGGTATTAGATGGGATTAGGTGAGATGGAATTGCATTTGGTTCCATGCTAATTCCACTCAATGTTTAGGAGGAATGGAAAAACTTAGAATTAGATTAGATGAAATTGGCGGCGCCAATTCCAACTAATGTTAGCAAGTTGTGTAGGTCCCACCATGATATGTGTGCGATATCCACACCGTCCACCCATTTTTCGAGATCATTTAGAGCATGGGCCAAAAAATCAGGTAGATCTAAAGCTCAAGTGAACCATACCACAAAAAGCAGCGGGATTGAATACCTACTATTGAAAACTTCTTTGGAGCCACATAAGTTTTAAATCTACCTCATTTTTAGGGCAGTGCTATAAAATGAGGTTACAAAACAGATGGACGATTTAAATATAACACATGTGTTATTTTCAATAGTTTCAAATGATGGTGGGTATATGTATTCAATGTACCACCGTATTACAAAAATTGCATGAATTAGGCCATCCCACGGCCAGGGATTACATTTTTTTTTTAGAGAAATTTACCAATGTACGACTCATTTATGGCCCATTTACCTTTTGAAGCCCGGAATAAGCCCCAACTGTATGGATGACTTGACAAAGGTTGAAAATGCCCCTGATTTTTCCTTCAAGCGGATCAGCCGGTGCTCGAAGACGAGCACTGATGCTCCTCGAACTCCGAGTTGTATGAACAGTTCTTCGAGCACTGACGCTCCTCGAACTCCGAGTTGTATGAACAGCTCGAAAGAGATCAAAGTTATATGGCCTCGCAGTCATGTATTTATTATATCCACAACGTTCATCCATGTTCCAATATCATTTCGGAGCATTAAAAAAAAAAACAAAAAAAAATCATATCCGAAGATCGACTGACCACACCACAAAGAGCAGCGGAAAATTGATTTTCACTGTTAAAACTTTTGTAGGGCCCACGATAACATTTATTTTTCATCCAATCTATTCATAAGGTCACAAAGACCTAGATGAAGAGGAAAAACAAATTTCATAATGATCCAAAACTTCTGTGACCCCTAAAAGGGTTTCAATGGTAGACATTTGATCCTCCGCTGCCTTTTACAGTGTGGTCCACCACTTGATAGCTAGATTTGTCTTATTTTTCATCTCAAGCCTTAATACGAGTTCGTCAAATAGATGGATGATTTGGATATAACACATACCTCATAATGAGACCCATAAAAATCGGTGGGGATTACAACAGGAAAAAAGAAAAAAAAAAAAAAGACCAGGGAGTTGGGGTTGACCGGAACAACCCAATTGACCGAGTCATAGATATGCCTATGGCTACAGATTATAACCGTAGCCATAACCATAGTGCTATGCAATTTTTTCTCTTTTTTCTCTTTTTTTTTTTTTTTTTTTTTTTTTGTAATTTTATTTTTTACATGGAGAACTTTATTCTGCCTACATTTTTCTCTAATACATATTTATATAAATATGTATATATATGCATATAAAAAAAAATTTCTCTGTCATTTTTTCATTTCTCTCTTTATTCATTTAACAAGAATATCTTCTAAACCAAAATTAGTTACTTGACGTGATTTTGGGGTAGGAGAAGCTACTTTAGCCAACCAACGTGGTTATTTTCCAAGATTCCATTAAGTCGATGGTCGAAAATCCATTTCATTCACTTCGCGGTCAATTTCATTCATTTCATTCACTTCGCGGTCAACTCAATTCATTTCATGGTCAATTCCCTTCACGGTGAATTCCATGCATTTCGCGATCAATTCCCTTCACTTAACAGTCAATTCCATGCATTTCACGGTCAATTCCCTTCACTTCACGGTCATTTTCATGCATTTCACGGTCAATTCCGGCGATTCTGCTTCACTTCACGGTCATTTCCATGCATTTCACGGTTAATTCTCTTCACTTCACGGTCATTTTTATGCATTTCACAGTCGATTCCTTCACTTCACGGTTATTTCTATGCATTTCGTGGTCAATTCCCTTCACTTCACGGTCATTTCCATGCATTTTACGGTCAATTCCGACGATTCCGCTTCAATTTACGGTCATTTCCATGCATTTCACGGTCAATTCCCTTCACTTCACGGTCATTTTCATGCATTTCACAATCAATTCCCTTCACTTCACGGTCAATTCCATGCATTTCATGGTCAATTACCTTCACTTCACGGTCATTTCCATGAATTTCACGGTCAATTCCGGCGATTCCACTTCACTTCACGATCATTTCGATGCATTTTGCGGTCAATTCCCTTCACTTCACGGTCAATTCCATGCATTTCACAGTCAATTACGGCGATTCCCCTTCACTTTACGGTCATTTCCATGCATTTCACGGTCAATTCCCTTCACTTCACGGTCATTTCTATGCATTTCACGGTCAATTCTGACGATTCCGCTTCACTTCACGGTCATTTCCATGCATTTCACAGTCAATTCCCTTCACTTCACAGTCATTTCCATGCATTTCACGGTCAATTCCCTTCACTTCACAGTCATTTCTATGCATTTCACAGTCAATTTCCTTCACTTCATGGTCATTTCCATGCATTTCACGGTCAATTCCGGCGATTCCGCTTCACTTCACAGTCATTTTCATGCATTTCACTGTTAATTCCCTTCACTTCACAGTCATTTCCATGCATTTCATGGTCAATTCTGGCGATTCCGCTTCACTTCACGATCATTTTCATGCATTTCACGGTCAATTCCCTTCACTTCACAGTCATTTCCATGTATTTCACGGTCAATTCCCTTCACTTCACGGTCATTTCCATGTATTTCACGGTCAATTCCCTTCACTTCACAGTCATTTCCATGCATTTCACGGTCATTTCAATGCATGGAAATGACCGTGAAGTGAAGGGAATTGACCGTGAAGTGCATGGAAATGACCGTGAAGTGAAGGAGAATCACCGCAACTAACTGTGAAATGGATGAAAATGACCGTGAAGTGAAGGGGAATTGCCGTAATTGACCGTGAAATGCATGGAAATGACCGTGAAGTGAAGAGGAATCGCTGTAATTAACCATGAAATACATGGAATTGACCGTGAAGTGAAGGGGAATCGCTGTAATTGATCGTGAAATGCATGGAATTGACTGTGAAGTGAAGGGAATTGACCGTGAAATGCATGGAATTGACCATGAAGTGAAGGGAGTTAACCGTGAAATGCATCGAAATGACCGTGAAGTGAAGGAGAATTGCCGTAATTGACCATGAAATGCTTGGAATTGATCATGAAGCGAAGGGAATTGACCGTGAAATGCATCGAAATGACTGTGAAGTGAAGTGGAATCACCGGAATTGACCGTGAAATGCATGAAAATGACCGTAAAGTAAAAGTAATTGACCGAGAAAAGCATGGAATTGGCCGTGAAGTGAAGGGAATTGATCGTGAAATGCATGGAAATGACCGTGAAGTGAAGGGAATTGACCGTGAAATGCATGAAAATGACCGTGAAGTGAAGGAAATTGACCGTGAAATGCATGGAAATGACCGTGAAGTGAAGCGGAATCGCCGGAATTGACCGTTGAATGCATAGAAATGACCGTGAAGTGAAGGGAATTGACCCTAAAATGCATGAAAATGACCATGAAATGAAGGGAATTGACCGTGAAATGCATGGAAATGACCGTGAAGTGAAGGGAATTGACCGTGAAATGCATAGAAATGACCGTGAAGTGAAGGGAATTGACCGTGAAATGCATGGAAATGAGCGTGAAGTGAAGGGAATTGACCGTGAAATGCATGGAAATGACCATGAAGTGAAGCAGAATCACCGGAATTGACCGTGAAATGCATGGAAATGACCATGGAGTGAAGCAGAATCGCCGGAATTGACCGTGAAATGCATGGAAATGACCGTGAAGTGAAGGGAATTAATCGCGAAATGCATGGAATTCACCATGAAGTGAAGGGAATTGACCATGAAATGAATTGAGTTGACCGCGAACTAATTGAAATTGACTGCGAAGTGAATGAAATGAATGAAATTGACCGTGAAGTGAATGAAATGGATTTTCGGCCATCGACCTGATGGAATCTTGAAAAATAACCAGGTTGGTTGGCTAAAGTAGCTTCTCCTACCCCAAAATCATGTGGTACGTTAAGTAACTAATTTTGGTTTAGAAGATATTCTTGTTAAATGAATAAAGAGAGAAATGAAAAAAAAGAGACAAATTTTTTTTAATGCATATATATATATATATATTATATATAATATATTATATATATAATAATAATATATATATACATACATATTTATATAAATATGTATTAGAGAAAAATATAGGTAGAATAAAGTTCTCCATGTAAAAAATAAAATTTAAAAAAAAAAAAAAGAGAGAAAAAGTGTATAGCACTACAGTTATAGCTACGGTTATAATCTGTATCCATAGGCATAGCTCTGACCCGGTCGATCAGGTTGGCCCAGTGACCCAATTCGCTGGTTTTTTTTTTTTTTTTTTCCTGTCGTAATCCCATCAATTTTTGTGGGTCTCATTATGAGGTATGTGTTATATCCAAACCATCCATCTATTTTGCGAACTCGTTTTAAGGCTTGAGATGAAAAATAAGACAAATCTAGCTATCAAGTGGACCACACTATAAAAGGGAGCGGAGGATCGAACGTTTACCATTGAAACCCTTTTAGGGGTCACAGAAGTTCTGGATCATTATGAAATTTGTTTTTCCTCTTCATCCAGGTCTTTGTGACCTTATGAATAGATTTGATAGAAAATAAATGTTATGGTGGGCCCTACAAAAGTTTTAACGGTGAAAATCAATTTTCCGTTGCTCTTTGTGGTGGTCCAGTTGATCTTTGGATATGATTTTTTTTAATTATTTATTTTTATAATGCTCCGAAATGATCTCGAAGCATGGATGAACTTTGTGGATATAATAAATACATGACTGTGGGGCCATATAACTTTGATTTCTTTTGAACCGTTCATACAACTCGGAGTTCGAGGAGCGTCAGCGCTCGTCTTCGAGCACCAGCCAATCGGCTTGAAGGAAAAGGCAGGGGGCATTTTCAACCTTTGTCAAGTCATCCGTACAGTTGGGGCTTATTCCGGTGAAGTAAAAAGAAGCGGGCTTAAAAGGGTAAATGGGCCATAAATGGTCGTACAATGATAAATTTCTTTTTTTTTAAAAAAAAAATTATTATTATTATTATATATAAACCCATCCCACCTAATCCTTCCCAATAACATGCGCCAAACACCCCCTTATGTATTAAGTAACTTATTTTAGTTTTTACTTATTCAACAAGTAGCGCAACCTTTGATGTGGACTTATCATTATGTTAGGCCTACCTTGATCCTCTCTTCAATGCGAATTATCCATGGTATAAGCCTACCTTCAAGGTGGACCATCCACCTTTTAAGGCTTAACTTCAATGTGGGTTATATATCATGTGGGCCCCATCTTGAATATGGGTTGTCCATTATGCAGGCCTGCCTTTAGTGTGGACCATCCATCATGGAGGGCCTGACTTTGAAGTAGGCTGTTTATTAAGCGGAGCTTGCCTTGGATGTGGGTCATTCATTGTTGGAGGTGGACCTTTGATGTGAACTATCCTCATGTGGGGCAACTTTGATACTGGTCATCTATCATATAGGGCCCATCATTTATTTGGATCATGTGGGCCCTACCTTTGATGTGAACCACCCATCATGTGGGACGTCCTTTAATATGGACCATCAATTACTTGGAGAGAGAGAGAGAAAAGTTGTGGGTCAAAAGCAAAAAAAACAAAAAAATACTTATCAGAATGAGAAACTTTCATCACATTAGTTACTTTTGTACGTGCCAAGCTAATAATATAAGTTCGTCAAATTAACTTAATATAAGTTTTAAAAAAATATTTATTTGGTGGTATCCAAACAGGCCCGAATAAACCATTTATCAACCTTCCATGAACATTTTACACACGGAACGGTATAACCTTACTGTAGCTTATGGCAAGATCAAGCTTTATTGGCCCAATAATGATTTTTTGTCTTGAATATGAATTGTGCATCTAGAGACTGTCATTCACGTGATAGGAGTTCCTAAACAATAGGCTCATCCGCAACATAAAATGCTCGGTGGGCCAGATCATCTAAACCATTGCAAAACTATGCTAAAATATCTAAAATAATTTTGTAGGGTCATCTGAGTTTTGGAATAGTCTTAAATTTAGTGGGACCCCTTATCAAGGAGGGACACACACAATGGATGAGAGTCAGATGTCTGAACCACATCTCAATAGGCCCTTGCTATAAACATTTTTTTTAAAAAAAAGTTTTAATAGTTGGTTGTCTTCTCTCAATTATTTTATGTTCTGGGCCATGTAAGCCATGGATGGCACTGGATTTTGAGCTCCATGCCAAAAATAGGGGGACCCATCATCTAGCATGCATCATGATGAAGTCTACAAAGTTCAACCTCATGATAACTTATACAGTCGACCTTATAAGTACAAAATGTTCCTATAAGGTTGGCATTGTTGGAGCGTCGTGCTCTGTCGGCTGCATCATGATTTGTGTCGGAGAATTGAATTTTGCATCGAGTTCCCTTTAAGGTGTGATTTCTCCCAAGGCAGCTGCATTTGAAGCTCAGCTAAAATGTTAGAACGTTGAAAAATCATGACTAAAACATTTAAAATTATTCATTAGGGTCATATGAGTTTTGCAATATCCTGAAATTTGATAGGACCCCATTCCAGTGAAGACACACATACAATGAATGGATCAGAGTCTAAACCATGTTCCACAAACAGTCAATAAGGTTTTAAGAGTGGGCGTCCTCTCTCATATGTTTAATATTGTGTGGTCTATTTAAGTCATGGATCGCACTAGATTTTAGGCTCTAGGTCGAAAATGGGGGACCCATTCGAATGGAAGGGATGGATGTCTAACACAAATCACAGTAGTGGCCATAGATATCCACGTTACTGTACTTTGGCAGGAATACTAGAGGCCTGCTCCCTTTGTCTCCACACCTGTGCTCATTTACATCCATTGAAGCTATTCACATCGTGTGGTCCACTGCAAATGGGTCTGAGTTCAAAAGTGGGTGGCTTGGATGATTGTAACTTGCCGTTGATGTACATTTGTTTGCTAAAGTAGGACCATTGGTTTTTTAAGTTTTTACTATCCATCTGATGGCCATCGTAGGTCACTCAGAAGGATTTGGTTAATTCTACAATGCCCTATTGAATATATGCATGGATGGGTTGGATGAAGTTAGGCTTCCCAAATGGACAAGATCGTCGTAGTCCCTGGCTTATGATATAAACCGTGGCAGGGAGCTGATATGACGCCTCGAGAGCCATGGAAAGTACCGTGCTTCCATGTGATTGCTGCATGTGTGTTACAGGTATCGAAATCGTACTCGGATTCGGTAGTTGCCCTTCGGTACGGTGGTCGGTGCTGTGTGCCCCACGATGATCTATGCGTTTTACCCATACTGTCCATCCATTAGGGCTGTTTGATTTTCTAAAGTAAACCTAATGCTAAATAGGTAATAATTATTTACATGTATAATTACGGCATCGTTTATTGATTTGACTCGTATTTTTCTCAACGATAAAATAGAGGATACTGCCAAATATTTGTGAAGCCCACCGTGATGTATGTGGATTATCCACACCGTCCATCCGTTATGTCAACTTAATTTAGGGCATGAGCTAAACAATTAGTCAGATATAAAGTTCAAGTGGACCACACCATAGGAAAAAAAGGGAATCGAACACCCACTGTTAAAAACTTCTTAGGGCCACTATTTACCTTGGTGTGGGCCACTTCAACGCTGGATTTGCCTCATTTTTAGGCTCATGCCTCAAAATGTAATAGTAAAGTAGATGAACATCACGGATATATCATCTACATTATGGTGGGGCCACAAATTAAAGTTAATCCTTTTAGACCATTTTCCCATGCAGAAATGGCTGCCTATTTCCAAACAGGTGAAATTATATTAAGTAGGTATGTACAGGGCATTTACAGTGAATTTGAAAAATCAATCGGGCCCTTAGAGAATCAACACAAAAATAGGCAGATCTAAGGCGTATCACACCATAGGAAACAGTAGTGATTAACTTCCCACCGTCAAAAACTTCTTTGGGGCCTTAAAAAGTTTTAAATCAAGATATTATTTGTGTTTTCCCTTCATCTAAGTCAATATTACCTAATCAATGGGTTGGATGGCAAATAAACAATGCAGTGGGAAGTTTCTAACGGTGGGTGTTCAATCACCATAGGAAAAGTCTACCTTCCGCCTCAGTTTTGGACTCATTCCCGGGAAAAATGGACGGATGACAGGGATAAAACACATACATCATCGTGGCTCCCACAGCACCAACACTACCGACGCGGAATCCGAGTCCAACGAAATCGTATGCAACATCAATTTCAGGCATCCCATAGAACTCTAAAGCTCTTCAGTACCCATCATGTTATCTATGTGAAATCCACTCCGTTCATCAGGTGATAACCTCCATTTTCACCGTACTTACAACAGATCAACCTGATAACAAACTCAGACAGGCCACACAATGTGGACACTGTAAAATAGAGGGTAAAACCTCTAATATAGAGCATTGTGGCTCTCTTTTAGTTTTTGATTACGCTTACTTTTGTAGTGAGTCACACCTGATAAGCCGGTTTGACAAAAGATACACACCATGGTGGGCCCACATAAACCTATGGTCTGTGTCTTATCCCCATTGTTCGCTGGTGTTTGGCCCACCTGAATCGTGGATTTGGATGATTTTCGGTACCTGGGCCAAACTTACCAGGTGTACTAGAGGAATCACATCAAAAGTAGTGCTCTTAACACTGAATCGATTACAAACTCGCTGATCAAAGTGAGTTAACTCAATACGACTCGAACTGAGTTACTCGCTAATTGACTTTTAATAAGAAAATACAAATCAAACACAACCACTTGTTCAAACACGTGTCATCACCAACTTGCCATTCACTGTCTTTGTCAAAGATTGACTTTCTTTTTTTCTTTTTTTTTTTTTTTCGATAATGGAACCGAACCATTCCAAACATAAATAATATTTAATTTAATTATTTAAATAGCCAGTCGAATCGCTTTTAATCTTCCGGATAACGTGGCCCAGCTGAAAATCGAGTCGAGGCTTCTGAGGTATCGTTTAGATTATTCTAACCGTTCGATCACTGGGACATTGATGGACAAAAAATAACAGCTCATATTCAGTGAAAGAAGTGTAATAGAGATGGAAGAGTTTTTTCACTGCACACATGCCAGCGTGGCGTACGTGTCTGAGAACGGCCATTCAATCAAGCAATGTGCAGACTCTAACCCCAAAATTAGAAACTAGCTACGGTGGGGCACACATGCATTGAATAACGACGGTTGGTAATCTTCCAACCATCAATCTCATGCTAGTGCGACCCAGCTTCAGATCTCTAATATGTATGTCATTTGGCACGTGTGTGTCAAAGCTGCAGGCCATCTTGCGCGAGCGAATGCGGGTGCGGTCCGATCAGCAAAAGTACGGTGCACGGATTGTGTACATTTGAGGCCAGGGTTCGGGCCCAAACCGTTAATCTGATGCAGTACCCTACGTTTTGGATGGATATTGACCATACGATTGCAGTACTTCCGTCTCCACTTATATTTATTAGCCCTTGATCAAAGAGTAAGAATCTTCCAACGTGAAAGGTCTTCTTCCGCACATGCCCCATGCAAGGCCGACGCGGTTTGGCAAGTGATGCTGCCACTAGCCAGGTGGCTAGTGGTCGGTGTTATGTGGACCCTACCATGATGTATGTGTTTTATCCACGCCGTCCATCTATTTTGAAAGATAATTTTAGGCTTGATTCCAAAAACGAGGTAGATCTAAATCTCAGGTGGACCACACCTTTGGAAAACAGTAGTGATTGAATGTCCACCATTAAAAACCTCCTAGGGCCACTGTAATAGTTATTTGACATCTAACCTGTTGATTAGGTCATAAAGACTTGGATGAAGAGAAAAAATATATATCAGTTTGATCCAAAACCTTTGTGCCCCCAAGAAGTTTTTAATGGTGTCTGTTGAATCAACACTTTACGGTCCACTCGAGATTTGGATAAACTCATTTTTGGACCCATATCATAAAATTACGTGGAAGAATGGGTGGACGGAATGGATGAAACACATACATCATGATAGGGCCCACAGAGCACAGACCACTAGCCATTGGCTAGTGGCAGGGTCAATAGCCAATCTGTTTCCATGCAAGGCGGACCGGTCCTATGAATTTGGTCACGGTACCATGTACTGCTTTGCGAAGCACACGTGGCATGTCTTTGATTATCTGAACCGTTCACTCCCACAGAGTGAGCATCTTCAACCGGTGATATATTTCCTATGAGACCAATTTACACTTGAAACTGATGATCCCGTGGTGGGGTGACAGGGATTTTCTTTTGATGTGGAACGGGCGCATGAACAAGACCGTTACTTTGGCAGAACGTGACGGTTGATACGCAGGCATGCAGAAATTACACATCTGGCAAATATACAATCAATTTAAACCATTCAAATTGCGTGGCAGGTCATCAGCCAAAAGTTATATTGACAGATGAGGTATCTGATACTCTGGCAGAGTCTGATTCTCTGATGGATTATAAATAGGCAGTTGTAAATGGTCCGTGTCATGTAAGTAACTCAAACTGACCGAATGATGGTACCCATGCTTAAGATTTATTTTTTATTTTTTATTTTTTATTTTTTAAATAATTAATATACACGTACTCACACCATACTTGAATTTCACCACAGTGGGTACCCAACACCACTTGGGCGCTACGGGGCCACCTGATGTATTTGTTTTATTCACACCGTCCATTCATATTTGCCAACTCATTTTATGCATCCTTTCCTGCCCTCTCTTGCTACATTAAGGTATCATAATGCACTAACGCCCAAATTGAATATGGACTGAACCGTCTCATAAAGTTCTAAACCCAACACACTTATACCAATTTATGGGCGAATAACCCATCCTTTGGAACACACTGCCACCTTAGGTGATGAATAGCCAACATAAGGTTTCAGGTGGGAAGCTTTTCCAACTATGTAAATTCTTGGGGGAAGATCAACTTTTATCCTTAAGAGTAACTTTTATCCATTGTATGTCATACCCCGAAATTCGAGTACCCAAATAAGGTCTTCGGGACCCGAATCCCAATGTGTGAATTATAATGTAATGTCATTTAATATAATTCAGTTAATTTAATCAAAATCAATCAATATTCAACTTCATCTAAAGAAAATATAGTTGAATGATTATTAAATTCAACTATTTTAATAATCTGTCCTTTCTACATCAAATTTGAACATAAACTAAACCTAAATAACAAAAAATAAAAATAAATAAATAACTGAATTGAATTAAAAGTAAACCTAATTTTCTAGAAAATAAGCTAATAGTAGAGGCCCGCCTACTCATAGTATTCCAGCTCTGCACCTGTGCATTTGTTTTAGTAGGATGAGCATAACAGCCCAGTAGGGTCATTTCTTACCCAAAATTTAACATGTTCAAATAATATCAATTTTATAACAATGAAAGAAATAGAATACAGATAATGAAATTTAATAACAGAGTTATGAAAATGCGATGCATGTGATATTTTCATGAATACTCATAACATTTATAATATTTCTTACAACACCGAACCCATGTGGATGGTCACGTTGCATTAACGCCCACGCACTGGTACCTCATGGTGTGGGACCCATTTATACGTTAGCTGGTCAGACTACTGCTCCAGTTGTACCCCTGACGTATGTCCACGCACACAATTATACTCATACGCCGTACACAAAGGAGACTCCAAAGGATCCAGTGGGTTCTAGGGTCTTTCACCCAAGGGACACAATTGCTCTACTTGCTGGCTTTAGGGTCTCTCACCCAAGGGACACGATTGCCCTACTTGCTAATTTAGGTTCTTTCACCTAAGGGACACGATTGCCCTACTTGCTTACGTTACATCCAACATATTAAAATTTATACTCAATGAATGGTAGACATACATGTAAGATGAATAATTATTTCAAAAAAATGTCAACAATATATTCTAATTAATAATTCTAGATTTAAATTTGTTGAAACTTTAATAATTCAAATACTTAAATAAAATATTATTTTACTATTATTTAATTTAGGAATTCTGTGAAATAATGTACAATAAATTTTAGTTTGAATTCTAAAATTTTAAAAAATTTCTTAAGTTCATTTAAATTAAATTTAATTAATTCTTTAAAATTTTAGAATTAAAATTTGAATTTTAATATTTACAGAAACAAAAATATTACACTGATTTCTATAATATAACATTAATAATGTAATTAAATTATTATTTAATAATTTAAGTTTATTATTATTATTATTATTTTAATCTAACTATTTAAATCTAAATTCATAATTTTATTATTATTTATTTTTAAATCTAAATTGAATAAAGTTAAGGAAGACATTAATTTGGACTTTGGATACTATTATTATTATAGAAATTATTTGTCACAACATTATGTTAATATGATTAACCTTGTTATATAATTGACTATCTAAATTAATAATTTACTTTCGTTTGATGTTTGATACATTTAATATATTTATTATATTACTTTTATGTTAAATTGTTAATGTTAACATTTACATAATTTTTAAAAATAATAAATTATATTTATTACAACTCTTATATATTATCAAATAAAACTTATCTATTTTATTATTTATAACATAAACATATAAATAACATTAAATACTTATGTATTAATTATGTAATATAATGTTATCTTACACATGTTTACTTTTATTATTATATATATTTTGCCATTATTTTTTTAAAAACTATAATTATATTGTATTACTACTATATTATTATAAAACATAATATTTATATTTTACTATACCTTAATGATCTTATAAACTCTTTTATTCTATTTTATTTTATATATGCTTATATATCATATTAATACTATTTACATATTACAATTTTATAATTTACATTTTATTTTTATTATTATATATTTTTATTTTATTTTCATAATCATATTTATATATGTACTTATTAATCTTACATCACTTATATTTACAATTCTACATAATGAATCATCAATATTTTAAATAATTAATTATATATTCTGTTTGTACTGCAAAATATTTTACATATATATAAGGTGTTATAATTTATTTGGCATTTAATTTAATTTAATAATTTTTTTAACAAAACATTTAAGAATTAATAAAATAATCTTAAATAAACTATTTATTTTATTCTGTAAATTTATTTTATTTTATTTATATATAAATTATTTCAATATTAAATATTAGAAAAAAAAAGAATTTCATAAATGTGTAGATTTCCTACATAAAAATTTAACTGACAATAATATTTCTACGAAAATTTTGAATTAAGTAAACATAATAAATAATTGAAAATGATAATTTTTAGGTTAAGATCACCTACCTTAAAAGTTCGATGATCCGGTCCCGTTTTAATCTCTTTCTTGATCTAAAGAGCTCTCTGTATCTCCCTCTCTCTAATTTGATTGATTCTTTCGTTTTCTTTCCTTTTTTTTTTTTAATTATAAATAAAAGAGTGTGTAATGAAATGGAGGAGTGGGGGTTATGGGACGGTTTCATTTAGTGGGAGGTTCGACGACCATTACCGTACAAAAAAAAAAAGGAAAGTGGAGAAAGTGGTTTAGTCGTGTGAAAGATTTAAATTTTTTATTTTTATTTTATTTTTATATTTTTTAAAGATATAGTGAGTCCCATTACGATAATATAAATCTACTCCGTCCATTATCTCGGCCAGGCCAAGAGAAGACATAAGGCCAAAAATGAGGCTTATCCAAAACTCAGGTGGGCTATATGCAAGCGGACGGTGGGGTTAGTTCCCACAAAAAAAATAGGTTGTTACATTGTACACCCTGAGCCATAGCTCAAGTGGTAGACTTGAGTGAAAGATACCTTGTTTCAAAACATTGAAGTCTTGGTATGGATCCCTAGTGGGGGTGACTAACAGTGAAGTGTCAACTGATAGTGGGGTGTACTAACAAAAAAAAAAAAACTTTTACCCATTGAGGGATGACACATTCACTTGCATTATCATATCACTAAGGTTGACTTTCGTGACTTCGTCTATACTCAATGAATAAATCTTATAATCAAGGGGGTGTACTGTGGCGATGGTGCTAGACAGTAGTGAATATAAGTTAATGGCTTTGGACTTACTGAAAGGTAGTTGGACAAAAGTAAAATGTCTAATCTAAAAAGCTAAATTAAATATAAGCAGCATTACATAGAGACTGATTGTGTGTGGTGAGGACCCAAAACTCTTTTTCAAATGCCATTTTTATAAGCTTGGAGATGTGGTAACCGTGTTATCGTTTTCTTGTGAATATTTAAATGTGTAACGGTCTGTCCTAACAGGATTTGGATTCCTTGTTGTGTGTTGTTATTATTATTTGATTTACTTCTAATTATGGATAGACTCTGTTAATCACTTGTTGTCTCTGAGAAAATATTGATTTTCCCTGAATATTTCTCTTATTGGTACTGGTTTAAGGGACGACATTGCCTGGCAGACGGAGTGGAGATACCTCGTTTGAACACTTGGGCCCTGTTTGGGCAACGGGATTAGAAGGGATTAGGTGGGATTGTATTAAAAAAAACATCATTATTACCCATCGCAGGGATTGTCCCTGATTCAATGGGATTAGATTAATGCTCTGCTTTGCTAGTAATACGGTGGTACATTGAATGGATATACACCCACCATCATTTGAAATTACCAGAATAACACACATGTATTATATCTAAACTGTTCATTTGTTTTGTAACCTCATTTTATGGTATGGGCCGGAAAATGAGGTAGATCCAAAACTTATGTGGCCCCAAAGAAGTTTTCAACGGTAAGTATTCAATCCCTGTTGCTTTCAGTGGTGGGTCTATTTGAGCTTTAGAATTACCTGATTTTTGGCCCATGCTCTAAAATAATCTCAAAAAATGGGTGGACGGTGTGGATATAGCCCACACATCAGGGTGGGACCTACACAACTTGCTAGCATTGAGTGAAATTGGCACGGGACCCAATGCAATTCCATCCGATCTAATTTCAAGCTTTTCCAAACATGAAGTGGAATTGGCACGAACCAGATGAATCCAATCCCACCTAATCCCTTCTAATCCCGTTGCCCAAGCAGGGCCTTGAGGTCTTGGTATAGATCCCTAGCGGGGGTGGCTAACATGGAGTGTGTACTGACATGGGTGTGTACAATAGGGGTCACATGTGTCATGTCATGCATGTGTCAATCACATATCTTCGAGTGGTGTTTCCTTCTTTTTGTTGCATATGTATGTGTGACTCTCAACAAAATCACTTTTGACAGGTTGTCGCATAAAGATTAAGATTACTAATTTCTTATAATACTAGTAGAATTGTCTCCCATCATACGTGGTTTTGACACGTAGTGGTTCCTCACTATGCAATACCAACACTACCGGGCCAAGTGTAAACAATGAGTCCTACTGTCTCGACATTTTACGCAGAGCTGCACATTGTCATGTGCAATTTCTTAATTGCCTGCCTATGGTCCATCACAATTTACCAGAGTATCAATGTCTTCCCTCTAGTTGAACGTGGACCGTTGAACAGGTTTCATCTCGACTGAGCATCACCAATCGGCAAATGAGCAAACCATATCTGTATAATTTTAAAATACGAACCATTTAAATTAACATCCGTCTCTGTGTCTCTGTACGTGTGTATAGATATAATGTATGTAGCTTAAAGTGTGAATTTGTGACACATCGACGGTACGCTAGGCATGTCCGAATCATATTAACAATGTGGAGGGGAGCATAGCCCATGAATCTTGTTGATGGAGAGATCCCCACCAACCAACCGGTGGCCATCAGATGGGCAGTTCAAAAGAAAATCTTCAACAATCCAAATTTAAAAGGCAAAGTTGCATATTCTGGGCCATGCTCCATTCACGACTGGGCTCCACAACTTGGAATCGATTTTAACGTACAAATATGTATGTTTTCATTGCTCCTTGCATCTGTTGATGCTCCCTTGCGCAGAAGCAAACCTGTATTTCGGCTCCTCCCACTTTCCTTACCATTCCCTCATTCCCCTTCCAAGGAAATGGAAAAGAAAAAGGTGACTTATAAAGTGTGCGGCTACACACATATGAAGGGTTTTGACGGTGGGCAGCTCGTGCTCACTTTTTCTGATGTTATAACTAATTTGAGCTTTGGGTTTACCTTTGTTTTATCCTAACATGAGATGTAGCAACTGATGGATGGAATGGATTTCACAATGGCATAATGGTGGGCCCACGCACGAGGAGCTGTGAAGTCGGAAGGGAGAATAGGGTGCTGTGCTGCTCTCGCGAAAGACAAGTGGAAATGACAGAAATTACCCCGGTTGAAGGGCCAGATGTTAGATGGAGTCAAGAGATTAGGTGGATGCGACATGAGAATCTAACCGGATGGGATGGCGACGGTTCGATTTGAATCTGTGAGGAGTTTTACTATGGAAGAGCATGTAGATCATGCTCTTGCACGTAGTCACTCTACATGTTATCCTCTAGCATCAATGTGGGCCCATTGCTGACGGTGAATGGCCCAAAGGCACTCCACTACGATCAGGCGAGTTTAACCAGCCGACCTTTTAGTGTTGAATTCTCTCTTTCCATATTCCAGGTTATAAGGCTAAGATCGTCCAATGTGGCTTGTGGGTCATGTCCCATCTGCTAACCAGTACGGACAGTCCAATCCACCATCCTCTTCTATTCCCTACATAAGACTCCATCGTAAAACTTAGATGGCCTACATTCACTGCACATGTGCGGTGGATGTGTGTCACGAGTCAGATCCACCGTACTCTGCCTGCGTATCAAATTTACATCTGCCGTTTCATACACATGAGAAAAGCTACGAAAAGGATTACTGGTTACTGCTATGAAAAGTTGATAAGGCCATGTAAGTGCACCTGCCAAAATGGCAGAGTATGTAATGCGGGCCATCCCATCAGGCCGGTGACACCCTGAATGTCCTGGCCTGCAAAACAAGCCAGGTCGACTCATCAAGTGGGCCACACGTGCACATGGAAATGGATGGCAAGAAAAAGACGGATGCGTGGACTGGCCTATTTTTGTGCTAGGTCAAGTTCAAGGCATGCCACGCCACGCTCGATGAATGGCCTGGATCTTGCATGGCACGTGCGACAAACTGCCTCTTCAGTATCTTCTTGCAGAGATTGCTTTTGCATTTCCCTTCCCTACGCAAAGAATATATCCAGCTGTTTACCTTCCAAAAAAATCATTTCTTTTGTTTGTTTGTTTGTTTGTTTTTATTTATTTATTTATAAATAAAAAAGATACGATCCAATTTTGAGAAACAGGTTTTAGGCTTGCAAATCAATAGCACTGAGGTGGCATGACGCATGAGGATACTGAAGGTGTGTTTGGCAGCGGCTTCTCTTTCAAAACAGAAGCCCATTCTACACCATAGAATAGCTTCTATTTTGTAAGAGAAGCTGCCAGAAGTATTTTTTTTATTTAGGTTGAATTTGAAGAAGGAACTTGAAACAGCCCTGGCGTAGAAGCTGCCAGAAGTATTTTTTATTAAGGTTGAATTTGAAGAAGGAACTTGAAACAGCTCTGGCGTAGAAGTTAATTTGAACAGATCACCAGGTCAATGTAAGGATTATATTTCAAATAAACCAGTTGCTGAAGAAAACATGAACGGAAGAGAGCCACCGTGTATGCATATGTATACACATTTTTGTAGGATGGCAGCAGTTTGATCTAAGTTCCAACCACATGCATATATGGCTGGGGGAAAATACACCTAGAATGGTAAGAGATATCCATGTTGTCGACAGGTTGACAATGAACATCCCGAAAACGGTCGTGCTGCACTACAATTTGGTTTCCTATCTTCGATGTAAAAAAAACAAACAATGGAGATTAACGGAGAAAAATAGTATTAGAGAACAAAGAATGGGAAACTCAATCTACAGGATATAACACTACTCTGGATCCTTAATGTACAACACACGATCGTTTCCCTTGTATATATACAGCTAACCGTCGCAGTAAAATAAGCTATATATATATATATATATATATATATATATATATATATAATATATATATATATATAATCAATTTACCCTCTCACGTCGTGATCCGTACTCTACCAAGGCCCCGTCAGGGTCCTTCTCAAGCATCGCTTCTTGGGCCCGCATTGCTGATTGATCATCTCAAGAACCTGTAGGCGCCATGTCGAAAATTTTAGCCAATGTATTCAATGTCTGGATCAATAGACATACTATTTGATATAGATATATATATATATATATCTATATATATATATATATATATATATATATATATATATATATATATAGAGAGAGAGAGAGAGAGAGAGAGAGAGAGAGAGTCATGCTCACTTGCGCACCTAGGAACGTGCGCACCTTTGCACACGTGTCATTGGTGTCTAATCCGAACGGTCCATGTGATGCGGAATCCCATGAAACCTCAAGGGACAAATTTTCACCATGATCTAAAATTCTGGTAGGCCATAGCAAAGAGAAATGCAAATCAAGGAAGGAAACTGTTTTCATTTTTCATGGCCCACCAAAGTTTTGGATCAAAGTAAAAATTGGGCCTGGGGGGTTTCATGAGGTGCTGCTTCACTTGGACCGTTTAGATTTTGGAGTCACATTACGTATGATGAGTTCTCAAAAAAACTCGCACGAGTACCATGCGAAATGGTGCGCATCTGAGCATTCGGATATATATATATATATAGAGAGAGAGAGAGAGAGGCATGTTCACCTGTGCACCTTTGCACATGTGTCATGGGCGTCTAATCCGAACCCTCTATGTGATGTTGCATCCCATGAAACCCTAATGGACCAATTTTCACCCTGATGTAAAACTCTGGTGGGCTATAGCAAAGAGAGATGCCAATCAAGGGAGGAAACTGTTTTCATTTTTCATAGATCACCAAAGTTTTGGATCAAAGTAAATGTTGGGCTCTCGGGGTTTCATGGGGTGCTGCATCACATGGACTGTTCAGATTTTGGACTCACATCACATATGATGAGTTCTCAAAAAGTTCACGTGCGAACAGGTGCGCAGCTATATATATATATATATAAAAGATAAAAAGATGAAAATGACATGAATAAAACAGAACTCATCATCACCATCTAAACCTTATCCCAATTAGGGTTGGTTACTGAATAAGACATATAGGAATACAGTATATGGGCGTTTGGATAGTAAGTTACTTTAGATAGGCTACTTATATCATAAGTAGCTTATCATGGTTTCTACTTAATCAACAGATAAGTATGTTTGGTAAACAACAAACTTATCATCAAAAAAGTAGAAAAAACATATTTGATTTCCGACATCATAAGTAATTATTCGAAAGTTTGTTTCGTCCCCCTCACATCCACCGTCCATCATGTGGGACCAAACTTTGATGTGGATCGCTCATTGTGTGGGCCCCACCTTTGATGTGGGCCATTCATCATGTAGGGCCCACCTTGGTTGTGGGCCATTCATCATTAGGGGCTGACCTTTAATGTGCATAGTTCATTAGGTAGGCCCACCTTTGTTGTTAGTCATCCATCATGTGGGGCCCACCATCAATGTTATTGTCCATGTGAAGCCCATCTTTAATATCCACTGTGCATCATGTGGAGCCTATGCGATGTGGGTCGTCCATCATGCGGGACCCGCCATGGATATGAGCCACTCAGCATAATGCTGACCTTTGATGTGGATTGTTCATCATGTGGGGGCCATCATTATTAATTGCCCATCATGTGGAGCCCACCTTTGATGTGGGGTGCTCATCATGTGAGCCCCACCTTCAATGTGGGTTGCCTATCATGCAGGGCTTGCCTTAGATGTGGGCCATTTATCATTAGGGGTGGACCTTTAATATGGATCGTCCATCATGTGGAGCCCACTAAATCATTTATCTATTCATTGGATGATTTTCCAATCTCATGAACTTAGAAGGGGTTCATGGCCACAGAGCATACTCCCTTAAATAATTTCCGAAGTTGTTTGTCACCAATGAAAACGAAGGAAATAAGTTACTTTCGGAAGTTGAAAAGCAATTAAAAAAAAAAAAACAACTGATAAAAATAAGTTACTTTTTCTACAAAATTACTTATTTAAGTTTAATAACCAAACTAACTTATTTAAGAAAAGTAACTTATTAACTTACGTAAGTTAAAAATGCTACTTATATGGTAGTACCAAACAGGCCCCAAATGCCACAAACCACACCGCATTGTCTAGCAAATGCCACAAATGCCTTTATATCTCATAAATTGTTAAATGTGGAAAAAGGAGGGTGGCATGACAGCTCCGATTGGTTAGAGCGATGGGAACACCCATGAAATGATGGGAAAACCTGTATTGCATGGGTCCCTACATGAAGAGGGACCTTGCTCATTACTACAGCCAATGGATCCACTATCTACCTTCATATGCCAGCACACAAGCTACCAAATTAGACAGCCATTCCACACTGAAGAATTGGGTTTTTACTGCTCCGTTTTATGGGTTTCAAACCCCAAGTCAGTGAAAGCTGAAATAAAGTAAAATGGCCTCTAAATTCTGAAGTTTCCATAGAAAGCTACATGATGCGCCCCCTACGATGGCCAGACAGAAAATTCACAAGGACTCCCATAGCCTTGATTAAGCAAGCAGATGCACGGAAGGACTTGGAGTATTGAAAGCATTGCTGATGGTTGCCAATGAAGTTTTCTTCCTTTTAGAAGTTTAAGGTCGATACATTTGGTAACATTAAACATTTCTTTTGTTTTCCCCATGCACTTAGTTTCTCACTCAATTAAACATTTCTATTGCTTTCCCCATGCACTTAATTTCTCACTCAACTGGTACAATAACATGGTACAGATTCCAAAGAACTACAGTTTCTAACATCAGTTAGTCTTCTATTTTTTCATGTACTTCTCCCATCAAAATCTGCATGCATTTCGGCCTTCGTTTTAACCTTGCTAGTTGTTATGTACATTGATGTTGAATGCAATAGAAGTCTACCATAAAATTTTCTCTATAAATCTTTCAAGGTTTTATAGCAGATTCCTAACCTGACCAGGGTTTCAAACTTCTATTCAAAGTTCTATTGTTGAAGGGAAGTTGCTCCAAAACTCATTGTTTCTACCTCTCATCCCAAGTTTATATTAAGACCCACATATAGGCCAAACAATCTACAATACATGGTAATATGCCAATGACAAGAATGCAAACACAAGGTATGTAACTGGTTGAGACAACCAGTAAGCAATGAATGTTAGAGTGGAAGTCATCGTATGGATTTAAAAAAAATGAAATAGAAAGATGAGAAATATTTTGGTACTCTCACAGAGTGTGATGGATACACACAGGCAGTTGTTATATATTACCAAGAAATTGCAAATGTGGCATATCAGTAATTCAAAATAAACTGTCCAAATTATTGGTATAAGTTTAGATGTATCGTGAACCAAAATTTACTCTTGTTTGGAAATCTATGTTTTAGATTTCTGGGCACTTATTGGACAGTTAAAAACGACAAATAGCGGAGGAGGAACGATCTCCACACGGTCTTTATTGACTTAGAGAAATCATATGATAGGGTCCCTAGAGAGTTAATCTGGTGGGTGTTAGGAAAGAAAACAGTCTCAAGAGAATATATTGACATTGTGATGTATGAGGTAGCAGTAACAAATGTGAGGACCACTAGTGGAGAGAGGTGTGAGATCCCAATTACTATAGGCTAACACCAGGGGTCGGCATTGGGCATGTATCTTTTCGCATTGGTTATGGATGAGTTGACAAGGCATTTGCAGGAACAGATCCAATGGTGTATGTTGTTTGTAGATGACATAGTTTTGATTGATAAGATGAGGGCATAAACACAAAGCAATATTTAAGGAGGGATGCCTCATAATCTAAAGGATTTAAAATTAGTTGGACTAAAACAGAGAATATGGAGAGCAATTTTAGTAATAATAGGAGTGAAAATGAGGAATTAGTTAAGATTGTTGACCAAGAAGTTCCCAAAATGATCACTTTCAATACCTTGGATCAATAATTCATGAGAGTGGAAAGATTGAAAAGGATGTTGCCCATAGAATTCAAGCTGGGTGGAGGAAATGGAGATGTGCCTTTGGAGTTTTATGTGATCGTCCTGGACCATTCAAACTGAAGGGAAATTCTATAGGATAGCAATAAGACCAGCCATACTTTATGAGATTGAATGTCATGCTTTAGAGGGCTGTCCTGATTCCCAATGCTAAGTTATAAATTAATGTCAAGAATGTGGACAGTATTGTTGACGGAGCATTAATACAATAATGTGCACATGATATCATAATAGAAAAGACTTCGAGAAGAAGGATGAGCAATTGGTGAGTTCCAAAAGAGGACCACACTAATCAGAAATTGACTTTCTTGTTGCTCAGAAGATGACATCGACATGCAAGAACTGTAAAGCCAAACCAGCTGAACCTGATCATGCAACATAGGTTACTGATATCTGATGTGCATCAAGAACTGGAAGAGGGGAGGGAGGATGGAAGCAATCCAAGTATATAGGTGATGGAACCCAAAAGGGCAAAGATTGGTGTTATTTAGAGAAAAGGTCCTGTCATAAGGATTGGCGAAAAGAACAAGAAATAAGGAAAACGTTAAAAAAAAGAAAAAGAAAAAGAAAAAAAAAGAAAAAAGAAAAGAAAGGCAAAGAAGGCAGTAAAGCTGGCAGATGTAAGGCATATAACAAACTGTATTATAGGTCAAGCATATATTACCTTCAAAAGTTGTCAAGGGACACAATAAAGAAAGGCCACACCTCTAGGAGGTTGTGAAGAGATGTATGTTAAAGTTTGGGTATGTTAAGTGAAGGTATCGCTAGTAAGAAGAAAATAGGAAAGGCTACAGGAAGGAGTAAAGAGTGAAGACCAGAGGGTCCCCAGAGAAAGACGGTGAAATCGCGGAGAGAAGTATTTTTTTTTTCTTCTTTTTGAAAGATGAGAGAAGTAGATGTTACCTTCAAAAGTTGTTTAGGGACAGAAGAAATAAGGGCCTCAGACTATGGGAGGTTGGGAGGACATGCATATCACAGTAGAATTCACATAAGTTAAGGTAGGCCTACCAGGGATGAAAATAGGAAAGACAGTGGGGATTGATGATATAACAACAGAGGTGGAGAAGCTTCTAGGCGAAACCATGTTGGTTGACTAGTCTTTTCAACAAAATTTTACAAAGACAGAAAATACCTGATGAGTAGAAGAGAAGCATCCCGAGTCCAAAAGCAGGCCCCGTGTGTCATCTGATTGGAGTGGCCCGTGTTGAAATTGGACTTGTCTTGATGGCTGATATTGGTAAACAGTTAGACATGGGCCAATAAATCCAATTGGGTCATATTTCCAGCAAGATATCTTCAAGTGTATATAACCCATTCCCAGCAGGAAATTTTCCATTTTCGGCAGAATTCAATAGATGCTATTTTTAGTGGTGTATACAGTTGGCCACAGCTCTATACAATCAGCAGAGCTACTTTTGAAACTTTTGAAAATAAATAGATGGTTGACACATTTAGAAGGTTTATGGCAACTGTGTAATCATATAGACCCATACAGCTTTATATACAGCTGAGGAAAGGAGGATGTGTACTGTTTAGTGATGGTGGTCTCCAATGTTTAGTTTCTTTAATTAGTTATCTTCTTTACAGGAACAGGGGAAAAGTGGTGGTTGTAATAGAGGCACCAAGTTAGAGAAAGATCTGGAACTATCTTTAGAAAGGTTATGCAAGTCTTTGCAAGAACCACAATCCATGCCTATAAGATGAAAAGAAGATTATTTTGACATTAAACTGCTGATTTTAGCACGTGTTCTCCAATTTTCAAGCATGTGTAGCTTATTATGCTTCTAGCATTAAATTATTTGGAAGATTCCAACCGTCCATCTTCAATCTTCGTTAATTGTATAGTCTACTGTGATGTTCTGGCTTCTAAGTGGTGTCCATTGTTTAGATTCCTGTTGGTTTGTGATCTGTTTGCATCACATTCTAATACCTACTTACAAGAAGGAGGCACAACGTTGCACCAAGTATCTGGGTATCTAACTTATGAGTCACACTGTGAAGCCTTGGAAGAGGATGGTGGAACAACAGCTAAGATAAGAAACAAGGATATTGGAAAATCAATTTGGCTTCGTGCAGTGAAAATGTGAAATCGGCAATCGAAGATACTTTTACACTGATATAATTGATGAAAACAAGTAGAGAAAATATCAATGCGAGCATTGCTTTTATAGATCTAGAGATATCTTATGATAGTGTACATAGGGAGGTTATGTAGTGGGTGATGAGGAGCCAGGGATGATATTTCAACATCATCAAAGACGGATTTGGGGGCATTTTTACTGATAACAGCTTGTGGTGAGGCAAATGAATTACCTAGCAGTGGGTCTTCATCAAGGGTCAGCACTTACCATTTTGTACTCGCTGTAGATGAATTAAATGCTAGTCCAAGTTTAACAAATGGTCTTATGACCCTATAACAGCCAGCAGACGTTACAGTTATCTAACTGTAAGGACTGTTGTAAACTGGAAAAAATGAGAAAATGAAAACAGGAAATTGAAAATTGCCAAACCATGGGAAATAACATGCTTTTTAGCGCACAAAAGATGTTGCAATCCACAATGGAACGCTATTATGGTTTAAAAAACAGCCTCAATGCAAAAGAACCACTGTTCCATTATGCAACGGTTCTATTGAGAAAATAACAATTGTTTTGAAGTTTCTTCTATCCATAGTATTTTCCTATTAGGGCCTGTTTGGATTCATGGAAAGCATAGAAAAGGAAATGATATTTCTTGGGAAACCTTATTTCCACGAAACTGTGGGAAAGGAAACATTGTTTTCCTTGTTTGTTTTTTAATAAGATTTTCCTACAAATTTAGGATCTATTTTCTAATTTAATGTTTGGCAAAATAATAATAAAAAAAAATTCTAGGTAGGCACTAGCATGTGCCAGATTAGCACATGGGGGATGCTTAAAGATGGATAGTGGCACATGTGGCATACACGATATATGAGAGCGCTTGAAGTTGAATTCTGGTACACATGATACATGTGTGGTGATTGAAGCTGAACAGTGGCACAAGACATGCATTGGCACATTTGACATGTGGGCACTTGAAGCTAGATGACAACACTTGTGCATATTGGCACCATTGGCGCATGGGGTATATTTGGAACGATTTTAGATGGACAATGGCACATGTAGCACATTGGCACATGTGGAGTGGTTTGCAAATGTGGAGCACAAAAGAAGATGAATGGTGGTACATGTGGCACATTAACACGTGGACCGCAAGAAAAGATGGATGGTTTTACATGTGGCACATTAGCACACGCGGGATACTTTTCACGTGGGGCGCAAGAGAAGATGGATGGTACACATGTGGCACATTGGCACATGTCGCATAGTGGGGCATGTGGGGCATAACCAGAGATGAATAATGGCTCATTTGACACATTGACACAAGTGGTGCATGTGAGACGATCAAAGATGGATGGTGGCACATTTGGCTTAACACTTTGGAAAACCATGCTCCTTCCACTGTGGGAAAATGTCTTTCTTAGGAATGAAGGTGGAAATAAGTTTGTTTATTTTCTAACAAAGAAAGTGGGAGATGGTGTTTCCTACAAATTCCCACAAAGAAAGGCTTGACAGACAATGGAAAGTTTGTTTCATGGGAAGCAATGTTTCCATTCCTTTCCTTTCCATGAATCCAAACAGGCCCTTATAGTTAGTATAGGTGGTTTAGGCGTTTCTTGAATCCTTACAGTTCTGGAGTGCATGCATATTGCCTTTCGAGGTTGACTATGAACTCTATAAAGAACTTACTCTTCTCATTTCTAAAGATTTGTTTTGTGGACTGATCCATACGGAATCCAACAATCCATATGCATTAAAACTTTCATGGCATTGGAGCAGGTACAATTACCAAAGTCAGAGGCCAATCACTTGGTGTGAACAGATTCCCTTGAGAAGCAGAAGTAGTCAAAGCCACCAATGCACTCATTATCTTTGACCTGATATCCTTTGGTATCTACCTTCAATTAACAATTGCATGCCAATGCTTCAAAGAAAGTTGGGTCTAGACAGTGGCTGTACTGTCAGTGACTAGGCCGAAACTCAGTTATTTGTAGCTGCATAATTCAGAGTTGGCTTCCACTGATGGAGCCTATTCAATTTTGAGACTTGAGAAAGTCAAGATCAAGCAGCAGTCAAACAGATCAGTTTGGTAAAAAGATTAGGAAGACTGAAGCAGAATAATTATATGATAACAATATTCCTTCGTATGTCATGAAGGCTTTGGCAAGACTTTAAGCTTCCTAGTTATCTCATGCAAGTTGCCAGATTCATTGATTTTAGTTTAGAGAATAAAAAGAATCCTGAGGAAAAGCCCATATACCTGATTTTTCTGCATTTCCATAATTTGTGCCTGCAGCAACTGAAGTATCGTTAAGGAAGGTTGACAATTCATTAACTTCTATGCATGATCACAGTCAGCTAATGAAAAGATTATGATAACCAAACATGCACATCCTACACCATGTTATATTTTAATATCGGGAAGGATCCTACTGCATTGAATAATGGATACCTGTTTCTTCTGTAATTCATTGTTCTCCTCTTTAAGTTTTGCAACTTCAGCCTCCAGTTCCATGGTATAAGCCTAGCAGAAAAATTAAATTAGATAAAACACAAGCATGCATACCAGGATATGAAATATTGTAAACCCTGAGGTGGTTACATAAAAATAAATAAAAATAAATAAAAATAAATAAAATCAATGCAGCATCAAGTGTGCTTTGGTTTCCATATCCCCATAGCTTCAAGGAGTAAAGATCGTAGGTATCAAATTTGATTTGCATGTCCTTTTTAAGATGTAGTATGGGTTTCAGTTTGCATACCTGGTGTCGGATTTAAGTGCTAACACAACTCAAAAAATGAATTACCCATAAGCTGGTATAAATAATTTTACCCTATATTCCTCCACCTCTTGCTATATCACCAACACATCTTAGCCATTAACAATGCTGCTGTTTCAAACAACAGAATTATGGGGAAGCATCTACATGCAGCATGTCCATGACATGATAACAGCTAGAGGCTCTCAACTACCGAGATACCACTGCGCTACCTTGGAGGTTGACTCTCCCCTGTTTCTTTATGTTTTTTATTTAAAAAGTACTTTTCTCCCTTTCCTCAGTATCTACCTAATTCCAAGAAAATTAGGAAAATGAAAAACATAAACCTTCCAAATCACAAAGCACCAATGAACTCATTGAACAGTGTGAGGGTTGATACTCAGGCACTTTGAAATTGTGCACGTGGCGTACATTAGCTCAATCAACTGTTCAAGTTGTGAGAATTACATTATTAGATAGGTAGGTTATTTTCCAAATTTCAAATTGATTCAAAGTTTCTAATTATCTGATTAATAAGAGCATCTATTTGTTGAATTTGGCCTATTGACGGTTTTCATTTTGCCATCCATTAAATATCCAATAATCAGCCAGTTAGAAAATCAAATCAATATGTTTGTTTAATGAAAAACCATCTGAATCTAAACGTACAATTTCGATGATTAAATTTCAGTTCATTGTCTTCCACGTATAATTTCTTGGTGCCCATGTATCAGCCATCTTACTTTGTCAGAGTATCAAAGTTTTTCTCCTCGTAAAAAGGGGAAGAGGAGAGTCTAAGAGTCGGTCAGTCATTGTACGTATCTAAATTCCCTAAATAGGAAAACTCTCCCCATTTCCTTTAAATAAGGCAAAACTTTTACCTCATCTGAAAACTAACTGCGCAGGTACAAACGTCTGTAGTTTCCAGCATTATATATATTAGAGATATGTTTATAGATGCCATGACTAAAGAATGGAGAAGTAATGCATGACATAAGATATCTTGAATCTAAACCAATGCGATATATACAAGTACATCTCAAAATGTCACACATGGACATTTAGAAAAAGAATAACAGCAAAAATTACCTGCTTACGAGCCCGTGACCTTGCAGCTGATTCTCTATTTTTAATCATCCGCCTCTGCCTCCTCTCGACAACCTTCTCCACTGCCCCACTGCATTTCCTTGCCCTAAGGCCTCCATTAAATGCATACGGAACTGGGGACAACGATGACGTGTCCCCATTGCCCTTCCCAAGCCCATCTGATGAAAGCTGGTTCCCGGGAGACTCCATCGCAACGGTGACCCCACCCGCTCCTAAGCCCACCATACCCATCCCCCCTCCTCCTTGCGCCCCACCACCACCACCACTCTGCCAAAGCCATTGTTCACCGTTGGACCACTGAGTCCCATGATTCCACTCCGCATACCCTGATTACCTGACTCAACATTGTTTCCTAACATAGAAGATGCATAACCGGGTTAGACTGCTTTTGAAAGAGCTGATGCTGAGAAGTTCTGATCCCATTTACATTCATCGCCAGATTAGGTGATTGATTAGGAGGAATCTGATGATAATTCTCCGGACCCCGATTTCCCACAATCCCGTTCGACCGGCCTGGCTGCTGGAACACAAGACCCAAACCAGCGTTGTTATTTGAACGCGGCAATTCTCCATAAAACCCGCTATCATTCAGCCTAACTGCCGGCGTCTGTTGAATATCTTCTCTAACCACCCCAGCTCTCACCAAGAACTCCTCCAAAGTTATCTCCCCGCGCGTCTGCTGCCGCGGCTGTAGATTCGCCCCCAAATTCGCATTCCCATCCTTCCCGCCGCCTTCTCTGAAAACGTCTCTCCAGACCTCGTCCACCGTCTTCTGACTCAGCGTCCGCGGCAACGTCAACGAGCCCTGCCTCTGCAGGGGCATGCCACCGCCAACAGAGGCAGCCTCACCATCTACAGTGCCAAACGCGGCCGCCATCGCCTGCGTCTCTTCGGCGGTCCAGATGCTCTTGAGGAAATCGTCCATGTTCATTGATCCGAAGTCCTTGCCGGCCCCGCCGAGAGTGTTCTGGATCTCGTCGAACGTCAGCGAGTAGACGGATGGCTGCCGGGCAAGCGACGGTAGATTTACGGACGGCAGCCTCCCGCCGCCGTCGTTGCCGCCGGTCATGTTCTTGAAGTTCATGTGAGATCCCCCTTTCTCAGAAACTGAAGAAATCACAATGAACGAACTCAGTCATATATACATCCAAAACAGAAACGGATCGAATTATCAGCTGTTTTTTTTTTTTTTTTTTTTCTACTTCACATAGGAATTCCCTGAAAATGGAAAAGCAATCACGAAAACGAGAATTCTGATTTTTTTGGTTTGTTTTTTCTCTATTTTATTTATATAGAGAAGCGGAAAACGGAAGAGAATGAGAAAGAGATTTTACGCGTTTTTTCTTTTTTCTTTTTTCTTTTTTTTTTTCACGATTTTTCGAGGGGCTGTAGATGCTTGACAAGTGTCGCGTTTTAGGGCTCGGACTAAGAAGAGTAGCTGAGAGTCGGCATTTGCAAGTGAAGACGCTTCAATTAAAGCATTTTACATAGAGAAATGCTCCAGTGCTCGTAGAGCGCTACAAAGTTCAGTGCTCCTAGTTGCATCAGTCCATTTCGACAATCCAATTCAATCCAATTCATTGATCCATACTATTCATTAGGTCCAAACCATGTTTCATTGGCTACCATGCCAATATCATACCAAATAAAATAATATTAACCATTGATTTAATATGGACGGTCAGGATTGTTTTCAAAAAAGTAGGTCCCATTAACCATCTGATCCATCTATGTGTTAGGAATCACCTCGGATTCCTTATGATTCTATATCGTCACTGTTTTTAGGCAATAACAGTTATTCCAAACATTGCCTGGAAAAAGAATGGCTACACAAAATAAGGCCAAATCTACAATGGATTTGACATTTTCCTTTATAGCTAATGAAATGTGTTACAGACTGAATAGACGGTTTAGATTGATCTATGGAGCTTCCCAAATGGACAGATGCAACTTGGAGTACTATAACTTTTAGTGCTCTGAGAGCAACGGATCATTTCTCTTTTATACAACTTTTTACCGGGTTTCGAAAGAGTCCGAAACTTACCTTCCCAACTTAGACGTTGGATACGTACGGACGAGTATTTGAGGACCAAAATACCCCTGCCTTCATTTCGTAAGCGGATTGGCCGGGGACACGGATTCCATACTACCCTAATCCATCCGGGCAAGGCTATGTGGGGCTTACCGTGATATAAGTATTTTATCCACACCGTTAATCATTTTTATATGATTATTTTAAAATATGAGTTAAAAGGTGAGGTAGGTTCAGGGTTCAAGGGGATCACAAATTATGGATTAAACTTCCATCATTAAAAACTTCCCGGGAGCTAGAGAAGTGTCGGATCAAGATGAAATTTGTGTTTTCACTTCATCCAAGTCTGCATGACCTTGTTAATAGGTTGGTGGTAAAAAAACATCACGGTGTCCCTTATAAATGTTTCAACGGTGGGTGTCATTATCACTGCAGCTTCCTTTGATGTGGTCCATTCGAGATCTGTTTATCTACTTCACTTTTTGCATATTACTTTAAAATGATTATATAAAAATGATTAACGGTGTGGATAAAATAATTACATTACGGTGGGCCCCACAGAGCCCTGCCCGGACGGATTACTGTCCGGGCGGGGGTAGGACACAATTCGCGTCCTTTGGCTAGTGTACTTGAAGACGAGCGCTGACGCTCGGATGCGGAGGAAACGGATTGGCCACTCTCCTGACACCAGCAACAGCGGGAGGTTGGTGTTATGTAGGCTCCGGACGCAGATTGCGTCCTACCCCCGCCCGGACGGTAATCCGTCCGGGCAAGGCTTTGTGGAGCCCACCGTGATGTAACTGTTTTATCCCGCCGTCCAATGTTTTTTTCAGAAAATTTTAATATGTGAACCAAAAAATGAGGCGGGTCCAAGGCTTTAGTGGACCATAGTGGGGATTGAACGTCCACCATTAAAAGCTTCTTAGGAGCCAGAGAAGTTTCAGATCAAGCTGATATTTGTGTTTTCACTTCATCCACATCTACGTGACCTTATGAATAGGTTTTATGGTAAAAAAAAACATCACGTGGGCCCTTAGAAAGGTTTCAACGGTGGGTGTCATATCAGTGCAGGTTCCTTTGGTGTGGTCCACTCAAGCCTTGGACCTGCCTCATTTTTTGGTTTACGTATTAAAATTTTTTGAAAAAATCATTGGATGGCGGGGTAAAACAGTTACATCACGGTGAGCTCCACAGAGCCCTGCCCGGACGAATTATCGTCCGAGCAGGGGTAGGACGCAATCCGCGTCCGTAGGCTCCACTACGATGTATGTGTTTCTTCCATGCCGTCTATCTATTTTTACAGATCATTTTAGTACATGATTCCAAAAATGAGATATATCCAAATCTCAAGTGGACCACATTACAAGAAACAGTGTTGAATGAGGGCCGACCATTAAAAACATTTTGGGGGCTATAAAAGCTTTCCATCAAGATGATCTTTGGTTTTTCTCTTCATCTGGGACCGTATGACCTAATGAACAGATTGGATGTCAAACAAACAGTATAGTGGGCCTTAAGAGGATTTTAATGGTGGATATCCAATCACTACTGTTTTCATGTGGTGTGGTCCACCTGAGATTTATATCCCTCTAATTTTTGGGATCAAGACATAACATGATCTGTAAAAATGGATGAAACACATAACATCATGGTGGGCCCACAGAGCACCGACCACTAGCCACGGAGCAGCTGGTGGCAGGGGGAGTAGCCCATCCGTTTCGACGCGGATTATATACTGACAGGTTGAGTAGCGCGTCGGCTACTGAAGTGACGTCAACAAGTTCTGTGGGCCCTACTATGATGTATGTGTTATATCCACATCGTCCATCCATTTTTAGATATCATTTTAGGGTATGAATCAAAGAATGAGTCAAAAAAATCTATAATGACCCCATCAAAGAAAACAGTGGGGAGAGTGATTCCCACCGTTGAAACTATCCTAAGGCCTAACATAATGTTTATTTGAAATCCAACCTGTTCAAAAGTTAAAAAAGACGTAAAATAAGGGAAAACACAAATATCAGCTTGATCTAAAACTTTGTGGCCTTTAGAAGTTTTTAATGGTGGGCGTCACTGACCCACTGTTTTCTGTGTTGGGGTCCACTGGAGATTTGGATTTAACTCGTTCTTTGGATATTGCCGTAAAATGAACTCTTGAAATGAATGGATGGTGTGGATACAAAACATACATCATGGCGGGGCCAACAAGCATCAGCGCTCGTCTTCGCACACCAGCCAATCCGCTTCCGAAAGGAAGGCAGGGGTATTTTAGTCTTAAAAATTCGTCCGTACGTCCAACGTCCAAGTTGAGAAGGTAAGTGCTGGACTCTCCGGTAAAAGAAACAGGATAAAAAGTTGCATCTACAGTGGTCAATTTCTCAAAGCCTAAGAGAAATTGATCAATATAAAAATGCCCGTAGATCCAGCCGGTTTACGCTACGTGGACCAGCCACTAGCGAGTGCGAATAGAGCCATTGCTACGACGTCCGGCCAATGAGATTTCGCTACATGGGGAGACCTGATCCGTCCACCTGGTCGTCCATGCAACCGCTTGATGATGTCCTGTAGTTTTAATTATATCGAGAGATGGAAAGATTACTCGCGGGAGTAGGGTTGGGTCTTACTCCGATCAAGTTAGATATGCACCGTCCATCAAGAGGGGTCCATCTTGTATACAACCTATAATCAGTACGTCGGCTTGGATACTTTTTAAGCCATTACCCGTTATTTTTCTTCGTACATCTGTAGCTCCGGATCTTCCTGAGTATTGGGCCACCGCACATACATGGCGTAGAACTCCCCTAGGAACGCCCGGATCTCGGGGACGTGAAATGCTGGAAAAACACTTGGTACCTCCCGCTGTGTACCCGCGGGGTTTCGTTTCACTAACGTGAGAGAAACGAATCGACAGGCATCAAATCCATGCCGTCCATCACGTACGTCACCCATATTTAGTCGTTGATTCCCAAAAATAAAGATTATTTCATATTCAGTTGGGCCGAACCAAAAACATTATATCTAAAACCTCTAAATTTACGTGATATGGCCAAGATTAATTTTGGAATATTGTGATTATTGGATAATTGTTTCATCCTAGTAGGAAACATTAGATGTATGGATTGAATGGCATATATAAGCCACGGTAGGTTTTACTCGAAACTAATGGTCCGCGTTCCATCTGAATTTCTTCCTGTGATATGGCCTTCATGGGATTTTAATGACTGTAATAATTTTTTTCAACGGTTAAAAAGATGCATAGTACCTGATGGACGGGGTGGATCGCATGAAAGTTACACTCATGTGGCTCTAGATTTGCCAAAGTAACCCCGGTGGGTACCTAGCGGGAGTTATACCAGGGCGGCGCTGAAATGCTGGTAGGTGTGCTCGCGAGTATTACAAGCCTACACGCGGGAGCAGCGATTGGCTAAAAACATTCCACGTATTGCTATATGTTTTGAGGCCATGTTTCCATAATCTAGACCGTTAATATGATTAAACTAGGATCCGATGGAGTATGATAGAAATTAAAAAGAACTTTAAACCCGAATATTTTGACATTTAATATTTAACTCATTTCCTTCGAATTTAGACGGTCTTCTTAACCTATGAATAATAAAAAAAGGGTTGAAATATTTCAATCTAAGATTCGTTTGGCTATCTCCCATCCAGGGCATGGTCCATCATGTAAACGGCTTCGGACATCCAATTCAATGGCTAAAGTCCCGAGGTATCCTATTGCAATAAGTTGAAATGTATTCTAGCAAAACTCTACTTAATGAGAGTGCTACTCCCAGCGCCTACCTTCAAGCGCCAAATACACCCGCAGCATAAGTTCCAATGCCGACGTGTCACATTCGCCTCATAGCAAATATAATCTGTCAAAAATCAGACGGTCCATTTATTAAGTTTACAGCACGCGTGAAAAATGAACGGTTACAAAAATGATAACCCATGGCTGACATTTAACGTACATGTATCACTCACCTGATGAGCAGACCGGACTGACTTTTGGTTCGGCATATATGCACCAAGGGGACCATCTGATGAACACACGTGTCAGGTATATATGTGCCACGCTGGCACTTATGGTGCGTTTATGCCTGGCGCATGAAGATTGGGCGCTCGAATTCGTAATGGGTGGTTCGGGTAAGAATGAGCAGTGCGTGCAGCGCATATGGACCACAAATTTCTGACAGGGTGATGGCTCAATCTTTCAAAGTTGGGAAGTTATTTGATACTCCTGCTGTTGATGACACTTGATACGCGGGCATTCAGTACTTGTACAATGTGACATATATTAACCAAAATTAAACCGGCTAAATTGTGTAATCCACTATCGTTAAGTTACGTGATAAAAATCAGGTCGGTTGATCAATCCTAACCTCTGATTGGTTAACACTAAGACATTGGATTTTTTTCATTTTTAACCGTCCAATAAATGTCCATAAATCTAAAATTTCAATAAACGACCAAGAGTAATTCTTTGTTGATGATTCATCTAAATTACTGCCCATTATTTGGACGGTTTAATTTGAAATATTTGTTTGACATTAAAGCAATTTCTGAGTAACTTCTAACTGCCTGCGTATGATCCATGACACGCTGCCAGAGTGTCAAAGTACTTCCGTTCGAAGTTCTATCTACAATGAAGGACGATTGATGGCTTTTGTCCTTTTTGTATTTTGCGATGTAAACAAATGGAAAAGTCAAAAGCGACTCTAACTGTGTTTTTCAAACCTCAGATTTATCTCTCTCTCCCGTCTGTATTGAAATCTGCATGAGCCATCTCTCTTGGAGTCTTGTTGACACCCGTTCGCGATTTCTTGGGAATATGACATGGGTGGAAATAGTCTAAAAATAGTAGTGTTTCGTACAGAGTTTGTCTTACTGTGTTTGGCAAGTGGTGTTGTTCGAGTGAAGTTAACGGAGTATGTGATGATGAATTTAGGGCCATCTCCACTCTCATGGACCTTCTATAATGGTAACTAATTTAGGCCCCACCTTTCACGGTCATGATTTGAAAATTACGCTGGGTTGGAAATCTTGATCATTAGATGACTGATGAACGGTTTTTGTCTTTTAGGAGGGAAGTTAGGTTTTGACCAAGGAAATGTTGAAAATGAATAATTTGATGATTGGCATTCAATGATCGGATGGTTATGGATCTATGATAATAATAATAATAAATAAATAAATAACATTGGGCCATTGCTTAATCAATCACGTGAAATAAAAACGTGGACGGTTTGAGTGAATGATCTTTCATGGCAATGGGATAGGCTGTCTGGCCCTGGTGACCCGGCCCGTAGATCGAGGGTATGGGCCACTAAACTTGGCCCAAGGGCCAGGCTCAGCCTAAAATCTGGGCCTAATGCTAGGGCAGGGCTGAGCAAGGGTCAATGATGAGTGGCCTGACCTAGTTAGTTGGTCCAATCCAATCATTAAGTTAGTTACCATTATAATGGTTTAAAGAACTTATTACTGGTTTCTATCCATTTACATGTGTAGTTTACATATAATCATTGGATCCGATGTCATGCTTCAAAGATCCAAACCGTTTATTTGTAGGACTGATTGTTGATAGAGAATATCTTTTATATATATATTATATATATATATATATATATATATATATATATATATATATATATATATATATATATATATATATATATATATATATATATTACATCTCTTAAAAACCTTCAGTCACTTAACACGCTCTTAGAGGGGTCATTGCCCAGGAACTAGGCCGGCTCATTAGGGCCAGGTTTAGGGCCAACATTTTTTAAGCTTTTAGGGCTTGGGCGGCTAAGGGACTGAGCTAGGGCTCGGCCTATTGCCACCTCTATCAAAAGAATTCATGGAATCTTGGGGAACTGGGGTTAACTGATGGATGGAGGTTAGTTGTTTAACACTCTCTGTACATGCAGGCCACATGTAGGGAATCTGGACCGTCAATCTGTGAGCTTTCTGTGAATGGCACATACCCCAATATTGGGGAGCCCAGATGATTCTTACTGTGACATAAGAAATTTCCCGCATGAGCATGTATCAGTGTTGAGAACTAACCTTCCATTTCTTATGAATATCAGAAGTTATCCAATCTATGGACAGGATCATCTAAATTATGTAGGGCTATCAACAGGCCAGCCCCAGCCCGGATAATAAATCCTAGGCCTCAGTCCAACCTGGGCCATGTTGGGCCAAACAATCACGCCCAAAATCGGCACATGATGATTATGCGTGCCCGAGCCCAAGGCCTGACCCGCTAGCTTCTGTGTTAGATATGGGCTATTCTTCAGGCGCCTCATCATGCATGATTATTGCAGAAATGCCCTTGAAACCGAAACGGGCGTTGCCGGGCCAAACTGACGGGCTCTTGGACAGTCTGAGGGTGACCCAATTAATAAATGGGTTTAAATTTTAGGCCCGACCCGACCCTCAGACCAATCTGATGAATGGGTTGGATCTTGCACGTGTGTCATGAAGTCATGCTGGCACATTTGTACTGTGCACATAAGCTGTAGGCCTATGACTTAGCAAAGCTCGCAAAGGAGCTACATAATGGATAATGTTGTTTTTGGCTGTTTCTTGTTTAGGTGACCAACTGGATTTTGGCTGTTTCTTATTTAGGTGACCAACTGCCCGTTCAGAAAAGTCCAGGGGTGTACACGAACCGAGCTAGCTCGGTCAACTCACTTGACTCGGTTCGAAAAAGCTCAATTCGGCTTGGTTTTTAGAGCTTGAAACTGAGTTCAATCTCGGTCGAGCTATTTTTAGAGCTTGAAACTGAGTTCGAGCCGAGTTCGAGCTGACCCGAACTCGACTCGACTCAGTTCGATATATAGCTCGAACCCAACTCGACTTGGATTGACTCGAATCAACTCAGTCAAATGGTATAAAAAGTTATAAAAAAATCCTAACGTTTACCATTTCCCCTTTGTTTGAAAAAAGAACCCATAACCCGCCGACCCTATCTCTCTTCTTCTCTCTACTTGTCCTTCCCGACCAACGACTCTCCCTCTCCCTCTCTCTTTCTCTGCTTGTCCCGCCCAACCAGTAGCGAGAGACTCTGCCTGACTGCCTCTCTCTCTCTCTGCTCGTCCCGCTTGTCCAGCAGTGGCCAACGAGCAAGCGACTCTGCCTACCTCTCTCTCTAGAGTCTGGCCTCTGCTCGACCAGCAACTCGCCTGTTTGGCCATTTGTAACTTGTTGCTCACCCTCCTCCTGTCGCCACTTGACAGTCCAGCCGTCGCCTGCCCTGCCTGCCGGTAAGCACTCAAAAACTGAATTCGAACTCAAACTTAAAAATTTGGAAACTATAACTCGAACTCGGCTCGAAAAGTCAAACTCGAACTTGGCTTGAATTGGTCCGATCTACTGATTGAGCCGAGTCGAGCTGAAGAAGATGGCTCGGTCACCAAGCCGAGCCGAGTTCAAGCTGGGTGTGCCTGCTGAACAAGCCGAGCTGAGGCCAGCTTGACTCGATTCGACTCGATGTACACCCCTACGGAAAACTTTAATACTGTGCAGTTTTTGAATGTTCAAACGTATGTGCTCAGAGATTATACACTCTGACCTCATGACATTGAGACAAATATAGCCGAAATTGTAGAGAGAAATGCTCGCGGACAACTAGTTGGATGACTAACTGGTTATCTAAATTAAGTGTTAATTAATATTAATAAACGATGTCATGGAAAAGGATAATTCAAAGAAGAAAAAGCATTGCTGACTCGGGATGGCCACACCATGGTTTTTATATAAATTCCACCGAAATCATTAGACAGGGAAATGATACTATGAGGTCGACCTCATGGGAAGTTCCCATGAGGTCGAGCTCTATGGACACCACTATGATGTGCGTCTAACATCTGCCCCATTAGTCAGATGCATCATTCCATGCTGGGCCACATGCTTAAAAATCAAGTCAATGCATGACTTCGGTGAGCCACATCACGTACAATAGTTGATAGGGGTTACCCTGCCATTAAAACATTCATAATCATTTATTGGGCCCACCAAGATATGGTTCACAAATCTAGATGATCCATTCTATGTGTCCCAATTGTATGAGGGGTGAGACCAAGTTTAAGACTCATCCAAAACTCAGGTGGGTCCCACAAAGTACTTTTATATGTTTTAAGCATGTCTTCACATGATTTTAGATGGTATAGCCCACCTAAGTTCCATATATGTCTATTTTTGGGATATCCCATAATCTAAAGGGAACCCATCAAATGCACGGTGTTGATTTTAGACACACATCATGGTGGGGCCCACACAACTCAACCTCATAGGAAGCTCTCATGAGGTTGACCTTACAGTAGGGCTGTACAAGAGTCGATCTAAGTCGAACTGGGCTCAACTTGGCCCGATCACCAGCCAAACCCAGCCCGAACCCGGCCCGGCTCGGTCACCGAGCCAACATGTCCAGTCCGAACTCGGCTCGGTCAATAATCGGGCAAGTTCGGGCCAGTTTCAGACCTTACAACAAGTTCATGAGAAGGGCTTTGGCAGGTAATCCGCTTCCCATTACAAGGCCCTCGATCAATGGTTTAGATAGTTGAAATATAAACTCCACAAAAAATCTAACTAGTCAGGACATTATAATTCCATTTTGTATTTGGATGAATCTAGGCGTTCAAGTTATACATCTGTGAGGTGGATGAGTCACTGTTACTTCAAAGATGGGCGGTGAACTATCCCAGAAGGATAAAGGGGAAAAGGACGGGTAGGGTTATATACACACACACACACACACACACACACACACACACACTACTTGACCGAGTCGGGCCGAACTGGGACTTATCCGAACTCGGCCCGAACTCAGTTTTGGGCCGAAGAAAATGGCCCGCTCCGACCCGAACTCAGTTCCGGGTCAGGCCGAGTTGAGCTTTTTCGGGCCGAGTTGAGCGAGTTAACCGGGCTAGCCCGGTTCATGTACAGCCCTACCTTACAGTACCATTTCCCATTAGATAAGTGATGTAGAGTGGGTTGCAGACACTTTCTTGTCCAAAATGATGAAGAGAAGACCCGGTCGGAGGCGGAAGTCATCAAGACTGTCGGAACCTTAAAACAAGCATATCTCGCAAATCGAAATGAGTCACTCAACATAACATACATGATTTTGGGGTAGGACGAGCTACCTTAGCCAACCAACCCAGCTATGCCGGGTTTTAGTTGTAATTTGATTATGAAATTTCTCCCATTGCTTAGTATCATTATTTAAACGGTTGTGAACTCGTTTATTTCAATCATCAATCAAATTACAATTTTTATAGAATTTATTTCTTTTTTCCCCGTAGATTTAAGAAGTCTATGTGAAGAGTTCAGAGAGGCTATGAGGATTTGGAGTAGTTATCCTTGAGGAAGACGGTGATCAACCTCGTCACCTTCATCCCTGTGTCAATAAGTCACCCCAAGATACAGCAAATCAGACCTTTGGGTAAACTAGACGATTGAATGAAGCAAAGCGTACAAGCTTACTCTCAAAATTGTTTCCATTGGAATCGCCCACTTGAATAATTTATGGGCCTGCATTTTAGGCACAAGGCATATGATTTTGTAGGACATTTAATGGTTGGAATGGATTTCAAATGCTCATCACCATGCGCCCAGTAACAATCAAGGGCAGAAGTCTCTCCCCAACCGTTTTCATTAGTATGTCCCACTTTAATTACATATCAGCCTAACTTTTTGGCTATAGCCATACACGCGATTACACATCCAATGATTGAAGTGAATCACAGGTACACATCACGGTGGGCCCGGTACAAATATATATGGTGGGCGTACCTCTTACACATCCAATGATCAAAGTAGTATCGTGCTTCCCCGAACACGGGGCTACTTTCATGCATGTGCTGTATAACCACACCATTTATCACTTTTTACACATCATTCAAGTGAACGGTCCCAAAAATGAATCAGATCTACATCTAAAGTGGACCACAGTACAGGAAAGGGTAGACATTGAGTTCACACCGTTAAAAACTTTCCGGGGCCGATCGGAATGGATTTTTTTGCCATCCAACGCGTTGATAAAGTCACAATGACCTAAATAAAGGTAAAACACAAATATCAGCTTATTTAAAACTTTCGTGGCCCCAGAAAGTTTATAATGATCAATCACCACTGTTTCCTGTGGTGTGGTCCACTTGAGATCCGGATCTACTTCAATTTTGGGACCTTTCCCTAAATTGATCTAGATAAAACTTATGAACGTCCTGGATGTACAACACATATATGAAGGTGAGCCCTACTGTCAGTGAAACACTCACTACGTTGTGACCCGGGTCACACACCCATGTTACACACGACTCGGATTGCACACAGCAAGCAGACCGGTGCTGTGTTAACGTGGCAAATTCTCTGGGCCCACTACGATGTATGTGTTAGATCCACACCGTTCATCTTTTTTTTTTTTTTTTTTTTTTTTTTTGAGCCCAAAAATGAGGCAGATCCAAAGCTTAATTGGACCACACCAGAGAAAGCTGTTGGGACAATGACCCCCATCGTTGAAACCTTCCTACGGCCGACCATGATATTTATCTGCCACCTTACCTGTTCATAAGGTAACGTAGACCTGGATGAAGGGAAAACACAAATTCTGCAATTTTCACCGAATCGCCATGCAAAGAAGAAAGCAGGAACATGGATTTCAACCTTCTCTTTCCTTCCTGCAACAAAACCCACCTTGCCAAGCGCCTTCATGCCCTCCTCCTTGTATCCGGCCTCACCCAAAATGTCTTCTTCTCCACCAAGCTTGTCACCCTCTACACCAACCTCGGTGAGGTCCGCCATGCCCGCCTTGCGTTTGATCAAATTCCCAAGAAGAATGTCGTTGCATGGAATTCGATCATCTCCGGATATGTTCGGAATGGTTCTTTCCGTGAAGGTCTCGACTGTTATTATAGAATGTCGACTAATTCTAGAGTACGGCCAGATTTCTTTACTTTTCCTGTGGTTTTGAAAGCTTGTGAGGATTTGGGAGATGGGAGGAAGGTACACTGTTTGGTTTTTAAATTGGGATTCGGATCTGATTTCTTTGTCGCTGCTTCTTTGATTAAATTGTATGCGAGATTTGGGCTCGTGGTTGAGGCCCGGCGGGTTTTCGATGAAATGCTGGTGAGAGATTTGGGGTCTTGGAATGCAATGATTTCTGGGTATTGTCAGAATGGTAAGGCAGCTGAAGCATTGGGGTTGTTTGAAGAGGTGTTGTTGGACGGAGAGAGGATGGACTCGGTTACAGTCTCTAGTATTCTTCCTGTTTGTGCACCGTTGGAAGATCATTTGATGGGGAGGTTGATTCATGTGTATGTGATAAAGCATGGATTGGATTTTGATGTTTTTGTGTCTAATGCTTTGATCAACATGTATGCAAAATTGGGTTATAAGAGGGATGCACAGCGGGTCTTTGATGGAATGGAAGTAAGAGATTTGGTGTCATGGAACTCAATGATAGCTGCATATGAGCAGGCTGGTGAACCGATTGCTGCTCTGGGGTTTTTTCATGAGATGAAAGGGAATGGTTTGCGGCCTGATGTGCTGACTGTAGTGAGCTTGGCATCTGTTGCTGCTCAGTCTGGGTATTGTCAAAATGGACAGTCTGTGCATGGTTTTGTCATGAGAAGGGGATGGATTTCAGAAGATATCTTTGTTGGCAATGCTCTTGTTGATATGTATGCGAAAATGGGCAAGATAGATGATGCACAGAAAGTGTTTGATAGAATGCTTATGAAAGATGTGATTTCTTGGAATACTTTGATCACAGGCTATGCTCAAAATGGGCTTGCAAACGAGGCAATAGAACTTTATCACATGATGGATGAGTACGAAGGAATAGTGGCAGATCAAGGGACACTGGTAAGTGTTCTGCCTGCTCTTTCCCATTTAGGAGCCTTGCAACAAGGGATGAGAATCCATGGCCGATCTATACGGGTTGGTTTGCACTTGGATGTGTTTGTGGGCACTTGCCTTATAGATATGTATACAAAGTGTGGGAGGTTAGATGATGCAATGCTCTTATTTCGCCAAGTTCCAAGGAGGAGTTCAGTCCCCTGGAATGCTATCATATCGGGGCATGGAATTCATGGACATGGTGAGAAAGCACTATATCTCTTTGGAGAAATGCAACAAGAGGGGGTTAAACCAGATCATATCACCTTTGTTTCTTTGTTATCTGCTTGTAGCCACGCGGGTTTAGTTGATCAAGGTCAGCAATGCTTTCAACTAATGCGTGAATGCTACAAGATTGAACCTACTGTAAAACACTATGCTTGCATGGTGGATTTGCTTGGTCGAGCTGGACACTTGGATACCGCATATGAATTTATAGAGAGCATGCCAGTAAGGCCAGATGCTAGTGTCTGGGGTGCTCTTCTTGGTGCATGCAGAATTCATGGAAATGTGGAATTGGGTGCATTGGCTTCGGATCGACTATTTGAAATAGATTCGGAGAATGTCGGCTACTACGTTTTGTTGTCAAACATATATGCAAAAATCGGGAAGTGGGAGGGGGTTGATAAGGTGAGATCTTTGGCGAGAGAAAGGGGATTGAAGAAGACTCCTGGATGGAGCTCAATTGTGGTGAACAATCGGGTCCATGTTTTTTTTACCGGTAACCGATCTCACCCTCAATGTGAAGATATATACAAAGAGCTTGGGCTCTTGTTGGCTAAGATGAAGAGCCTTGGTTATGTGCCTGATTATAGCTTTGTGCTGCAAGATGTGGAGGAAGACGAAAAGGAGCATATCCTTACAAGCCATAGTGAGCGATTGGCTATCGCATTTGGTATTATCAACATGCCGCCTAAAACTCCGATTCAAATCTTCAAGAACTTGCGGGTCTGTGGGGATTGCCACAATGCTACTAAGTTCATATCAGTGATTACTGAGAGGGAGATCATCGTTAGGGATTCAAACCGTTTCCATCATTTCAAAGATGGGAGTTGCTCTTGTGGGGATTATTGGTGATGATCGTTTGTTCCATTATTCATTTATTTCCTCTTTTCTCTTGTTCACACATACAATAACCTGAATTAAGGTATAGCTAACTGACCCATTTTAGTTATTGCATGATAAAGAAGCTTAACCATGGGACATTTGCTTGGATCCAAATTTCTGTGAATTGCCAAAATTAACCTTGATTGATCTTTCCTTCAATGATACCAGTAGAAGTGCTCCTGCGCTCTCGGAACACTATAAGTTATAGAGCCCCTGGTTGCACTTGGACACTATCCACTTATCGGGACTGTAAGTTATGTCAAATACATTTCATGTGCCACCATGCAAACGTGCCACCAATCTGACAAATATTAACCATTTGATCCATAGCTATTAATGTGGGTGCTTATACAAAAAAAGGTCCAATCAACAGGCTGGTCCATCAATTTGTTAGGACACATCATGGATTGCTTATGATTCTAAAGAATTTTAGAATTTCTTTCATTAGGCAATCTTAGCCATCCCATTCATGGACTAGGAAAGAGGATAAGTATAGAAAATAAGACCCAAATAAAAGATGAATTGGATCATCCAATCTGTACAATTTTTGCATGGTAATTCATGAAATGTGTTCTGTACTTGATAGACGTTTCAGATCAATTGATTGAACTGTCTAAGTGAATAATGCAACCAGGGTCACTATAACATATGGTGCTATGAGAGCATTGTAGCATTTCTCATTGGAGCATTGTGTGTGTGTGTGGTGGGTTGCTCCCTTACAGCCTCGACCTATTCTTGTGGGATACATGGGACAGTATTGCAGTTGGATTCCGGCCATGTTTGAATGATCCAAACCATTTATACCGTGAGCCTCACTGTGGGTGGAGGACACCAAAAGTAACTTGGACTAGAATGGTTTCAGCATTTGATCACTAGACTCTTTTCTTTTGAATATGGGCCCTCTCTTACATGATATTTTGTGGGGCCATTTATTGGAAGTTAAAAGGATCATTCGATATTGAATATTTTTAAGGCAACCACTATCAACTATATTTCTTGTTGGATCAATGGTTTGGATTACCAAATACAACCCCATATCCAATAGCCATAGGTAGACTTATTCTACAATGTTATGTTGGGACTTATTCAAGCTAACCTCTGCTTTTTATTTCATGCTAATGATCTAAAAATGGCCTTCTTTTATTTAAAAACCATCTTGTCCTCTATATTGCATTGTTTAACGGTCTTGAATAACCAGTTGCATCAATTTTTGTCCTGGCAATATTTAGTTATATGGATGTGCAACTTCTCATAACATTTTTTGGGTCTTTACTCTTGCTCCGGTGGTAGACTCCTAGGAGTTTCAACACCGGGTCAAGGGTACGAGTACCCATAGGTGGTGAAATTCCACTGCAGTGTGAGTGTGTTAATAATAATAATAATAATAATAATAAACTTCTCAGAAGCATTGCTACTTCATAAGGGAAAACAGTAACTGCCATGTAGGAACTTGGCTCTGCCGAGACGAGAATTTCATAAGGTGAAATTGTAACTGCCATGAAGGAACTTGGCTGTGCCGGGATGGAGATTTCATAAGGCGAAATTGTAAGTGCCATGTAGAAACTTGGCTGCGCAGGGATGAGGATTATCCAGGCCTGGCCCGCGAGGTGTAAAGATCTGGCCCTGATCCTGCCTAGCCCATAGTCTGGGAAGAACATGTGTACTCAGTTAGGCCGAGCCAGGTATCAAGGCCCAGATTAGGCCCGGGCCCTGTTACCCTGTTTCCAGCCTGTTTGCATAGATTCAACAGATGTTACCAGCAGCACGAAATTAAACTCCGAATCGAATTTTTAGGGCCTGTTTGGTTGCCACTAAAAAATGAGTTCATCTCATTCTAGCTAATTATAATTATGTATTGGAGATCATTTTTTTTTAGTAGGGATTAAAATACAACCAACAATTTATATAAACTATCATCTTTACTACTTAGTTGATATGAACTAAAATGAGATGAACTCATTTTTAAGTGGCAACCAGGGCCAGTTTGGATCGTGTTGGATCCGAAAAATCAGTATTCTAAAATCGTTTTCGATTTGCCTACCCTAGAAAAAACGAAATGGACAGTGCTATCTTGAAGCTGTCTCATCCAGACGTGTCTTTGTCTGGATTACCGAATATTCTTTGGGTTTTGTTTGTTTTGGACGTTGAGTTTCCTGCAACACGGTGCTCTGTGGGGCCCACCGTGATGTCCATGAAAGATCTACTCCATCCGTTAGTTTCTCCAGCTCATGTTAGGTTGAGAACCCAAAAATGAGGCAGATACAATAACCAACCGGTCCACATCACAAGAAACAATGGGACTGAATGACTACAATTGAAACCTTATTGGGGCCCACATAAGTTTTGGATCTGCCTAAAATTTTTATCCTACGTTCATCCTGATGGGAATGACCTTACGAACGGATTGGATGGCATATAAACACCAAGGTAAGCACTGGTAAGATTTCATTGTCGAGCGTTTCCATCCCCACTGTTTCCATTGTAGCAGCCTACTTGGGTCTTCGATCTACCTCATTTTGGCTATCATCCCAAACATGAGCTGGCCAAATTCGTGGACGGAGTGGATTTTACACGGACATTGCGGTGGGCCCCACAGTGCTTCGCGTCGAAGTCCGGTGGAGTACACTCGCGCCCGTTTGTTTTCCCTAGCTAATGCGCAGCTCACGAATCCAGTGGAGGAATGCCGGACACGTGGATCCTCGTAAGATAGTGGAGAAGATTGCGGAAAGCAGAGGAGTTGGTGTGCTATCTAATGGCACATCCAACCGTTCGGACGATAAGCTACTGTATACCTAGCTGATAACTTATAACATATCACATAAGTATGATATCCACAACGTCCAATAGATTGGCCCCACCATGAAGATCGTCTTACACAAAAATCAACTCCATCCACTTGTCAAGTAGACCACACTAAAAAAAGTATAGCCACTGAAAATTAGAAAAAATAGAAGTGTGGTCCGGCTGATGAGCAGATGAAGTTTATTTTTACGAAGGATGAATATTTAGACGGGTTGGATGCCACGCGCACATGACATGTTGAAAATCATTCATATGTGGACCGCAATGTATCGTCCAAGCTATTGAATGTGAAATTTCTTATTTTTTATTACATTTGAAAAGATTGGAAAAAGATAGTGGGAAAGAGAGGAAGTTCTCGTGATATTTGTAACATGTTGAGGGAGAAAATGGGGGAACCATTTAAAATCTTTTATCTATATATTTTGTCTTATCAAGATTTTCTAGATTCACGCCTCACCACCCGTTTATTTTTTTAAAAGAGTTACACGTTACTCTACCCACGCACGACACTTGATACTTAGACACTTGGAAATTGCAAACGTTGCATACATTTACTCAGATTAAATCAATTAAACCACGTAACTAACTACGTCACATTGCTAAAATCAGATTGTTTGAACATTCCTAACCTCCTTTGATCAAATAGAGACCAGATCCAATACAAACATCTCTTGGATAAGCTGATTGTACAAATTGACATGTAGGGCCCACTGTGATGTTTTAATGACATCCGATCCATCCATCAGGTGCATAGCCTAACGTATTCCTCGGTGCCGATCCAAAACTCAGGTGTGCCGGATCATAGCGACCAGTTGCCATGCACATGCCCACCATTAAAAGCCTTCCAGATCGTATGTGGGCCCAGTATATTTTGTAAATTCCATCTAAATCCATTTGAAAGATGCATCCCACCAGGATGCATGGGCATCACGAAAAATTCAGGCCCTTTCAAAACTCAGATGGGCCCCCATGGGCGGTGTTGACGTGGCAAAGTTCTGTAGGTCCACTATGATGTGTGTTATATCCACCCCTATGCATTTATTTTGTGAGATCATTTTAGGGCATGAGTTCAAAAATGAGCCAGATCCAAAGCTCAAGTGGAACACGTCACATAAAGCAGGGACAATAACACCCGCCATTGAAACCTTCCTAGGCCCATAGTCAAAAGGTCATACAGACGTGGATGAAGGGAAAACACAAATATCTAAATTGATCCAAAACATCCTTAGCCCTCGAGAAGATTTCAATAGTAGGCATTCAATACCACTACTTTCTTTATGTGGTGTGTCTACTTAGCTTTGGATACACCTCATTTTTTAACTCATGCCTTAAAATGATCTCAAAGAATGGATAGATGGTGTGGATATAACACATACATGGTGGTGGGGCCCACATAACTTTGCCACATCAACACACCACTGATGTCACTCACACGCAATCCACCACGTCCTTTTCTGCATGGTTTTACATGGTGTGGCCCACTTGAGTTTTGGGTGCCAAGGAGAATAGGAAGAGGCACACATGATGGATGGATTGCTTATCATTAAAGCATCAAAGTGGGAACTATACATTGATTTTAGCATTAATTTTAGAAACATTTGTATTAGATAAATCAAATAAACAACTTTTAATTAATGAGACTTCTAAAGTGAGATGATAATTTGGACAGCTTAATTTGACTTAATCATATGCCATGTATGCAATTTCAAAATGCCTGCCCATGTATGATGCCACTTTGCTAGTGGAACCCATGTCATGGCTTAGAGATGGGATGTGCTATAACCAACTTGACCTTATCAACGTCTGCGCTACCACCGATTCCACTTAAAAAGATACTTTCACGTAAGAAATTCCAATCCACAGTCCTCATTCAGTTTGTGAGCCTAAGTTTCCACGACTGAGAGGTTTTCTATGAAATGGACCTAAAGTTGACCTGGATATTTTTCTCATCGCTTTCCTTTAAATTATTGTGACTCTACAGCTGTTTCCAAGGCTGCCTATCAGATAGCTAGGAACATCCTATCTATGTTTATTTGGAAAATGTTTCTAGATGGTAGAAAAAGAAATTTTTCATTTTATTTTTTAATCTAGAAACTAATTAAAAATTATATTTTTCAAAGGCCCAGATCTAATGAAATCTTTTGCCAAAAGACACTTCCTATGCACTTCAAGAAGCTATTACAAAATCCATTGTCCTTTTTTTTTTTCTTTCTTTTTTCGCGCACACCTACATCATAAGGGCACTCGATACTATGATTTCAATGTTGAAACAGAGTCTGTTTATCACTAAGCTACATAGCTGGATCAAACCACATGAAATAGCAGTGCCAATGACACCACCGTTAAAACGTTCTTCGGACTAACAATTATGTTTATTTGCCATCCAACCTATTCATCAGTAATATAGACTAGGATGAAGGGAAAACACAAATATCAACTTGATCCAAAACTTTTGTGGCCCCCAAGAAGTTTTCAATTGTTTGTATTTAATTCCTACTATGTGGTCCACTCGAGCCTTGGATCTGCCTAATTTTTGAGCTTATAACCTAACATGCATGTACAAATGGATGGATAGTGTGGATAAAAGCCATACATCATGGTGGCCTGTAATGTCTCAGAAAAATCCGTACAAAGACCTGAGTACCACCTCAGGCAGAAATCACTAAGTACCAAATCCTTTAGAAATTAAACGAAAATTAATTAAGTGCTAAATTGAATTAAAAGCTAGATTAGCTTGAAAAGCTTTCTATACGATCTGTAAGACCCAAAACTAGTAGAATCGCTAACGCTACCTTACCTAAAAACCTAGGATCAATTTCTAAACTCAGTTGCTCTCGGGAGTAGGTTGGAACTCCGTAATGGACCTGGACCGCACGTCGAAGGTTCGATAACCGCAGAACTATACGGTTATGACCGCCTTACTGGACTTAACAACCATCTCGGAAATCAAGTCCAGATAGTATCCAGAAACGCATAACTTGAGCCCGAAGCGAGATATGTAAGAAACGCGAATACCTTTAGAAAATGAACTCAGATTTAAGTGATTTGGGCCGTTCACTTGCGGGCCAAGTTTAAGGATTCAGACCGTCAGAATTTGACCCAAATACACACTCAGATCAGGGAAATTTTCCTGCACAGGTCAGTGTACTTGTGACCCTGATCGAGTGACGATGACCTTTGAATTGAAACTGGTCTGCCACGGTCAATCCATAAATTCGATCGGACTGAAAACTTAACCTGACCTAGATCCAATATCAGAGAACTTTTCCTTGACCCTATGCAGAAAAGGGGCCTCCAGATGTGCTCCGTTGGCCCAAAACAGCCAACTTTCAGCTATAACCTATGTATACCATGACCCTGGGCCATTGAGGTCAGTTCTGGGCCTATATAAAGACCTAAACCCACCCATCTCTCATTCCATACGAATTTGTAAACCTTAGGAGAGAGAAGAGAGCAAAGAAAGAAGGAAAGAGAGAGTGAAAGTGGGAGAGAGTTCCTGGGATTCGACCTCGCTGCTCTACGTGCTGAATCGGCCTGTCTGTATCGCTATTCCGGCAGTTCTGACTCCGTTCTTGGGTAAGAAATCCTAACCCTAATCTATTCTAGGGATTGAAATAGGGTAGATGATGAAATAGCTAACTTATTTCATACTATAGGTTATCATTGTGCCGTAGACAAAGACATAGGGTTCAAACTGAGCTCGTTACGTGTTTATCGGCGAAAGATGCGGACTATAAACGTTAAGTTATGGTTTTCAAGGCTTTCAATGTCAGCGATGATTTATGTCTGACTTGATTGCTATCACATATGCTTAGATACGATGTCTTCCGCGTATTACACATATATATGAACTATGCTGAAATAGATGCATTCCATGTGTTTGTTGAAATGTTTGTATGAGTGTGGAATCATGACTTGTGCTTGCCATGATTTATGTTTGAGGATACATGATTGTTGTACGTGTAGCAACATCCTTGTGAAAGGATGTGGTATAATACCTGTTATGACTATTGTATTACATGTATGTTGATATATGTAACATCCTGAATTTTCACTGTTTTGGATTTTCCAAAAAATTTTTAAATTTTTTTAAAATTAACTTATAAAATCACTTAATGACCATTAACACTCAATGTTAGTTTATACCGGGGTAGACCAGTCTAGTTATGATGGGACCAAGTGTGGGCCGCCAAGCCAGATGGCCTGTTTACACTCAACAATAGCCCGTGTGGGCCGCCCAGCGACCGAGGAGGGTCAAAAAAATATAAAAATTTAGGAAATCATAGATCTCACTGGGTTTGTAGTCCATCGCGGACTGCGGACCCAGTGGACACCCAGAACTAGGATCTGGCACTAACCAAATGCACCCCACCAATACCAGAATTGGAATCTGACACTTGTAAATAAAACCGAGATACCAGGCTTTCCAGCTATCGGATTTCTTCCAAATTTAAGAGGAAGATTTAATGTATTTTTCTACGCCCGCCCACAAAATCTGGGTCCCGATCGTGGCACGGTGACCGTTGATCGCAAATCAGGCCCATACGATCAAACCCCATATCCGATCGTTTTCAAATTTTGCATGACCCTTCATCGGGCCATGAACCACTTATCCTATAAATTTCATGGCCAGAGGGCCACCAGAAATGCCCCATCAATCAGAATGGCCCCCACAGGGCCACTTAAAGGTCGAAAACGCTTACTCAGACCTTATATCCGTTCATCCGTTTGTCCTCAATTTTTGCATGGACCCTCATTGGGCCATGAGAGACCTACACACCAAATTTGGTGGCCTAGGGGGTGTGGGGTCCACCCCAAAACCCATGTGGAGACCTAAAAGGCTATTTTGGGCAATTGACGGAACTTAAGGCCATGGGGCCCAACTTTAGCAAATAAAATCCCTAACCCTTATCTCATAACCCCCACCACAACCACCATTGCCAAGGGAGAAAGAGAGAGCTAGAGAGCAAGGAGAGAGGAAGGAGAGAGTGAAGGTGAGCAAGGTGGACCCTAAATCAAGGTGAGGCTCAAGGAAATCAACCCCTTCGACTCCCCAACTCATCTCCAAGAGGAAACCCTACACCACAACTACCAAAATCGTCCGTCAATCGTCTAGGTAAGGTCCCTACTCTGCCTTAGAACCCTTGTGAGGAAGGGAGTTTTTGCATGGATTTCTCACATGTATGAGCTTGCTTTAGAGATTCCGACCAACCGGCCCCCAAATCGACAGTCCTAGGTCATTTTCAAGTCTCCAACAAATCTTAAGGTGCAGACTATTAATCTTAGGTAGTCTAGCACCAATTATGTCATGAGTTTAATGATTTTGCTTGTCGGATGAGGCGTTTATATAATCTAGAGAGACCCTAGGATTCGGGTGTTTGTTTGGGAGTTGTATGGAATTGTATGTTTGTTTAGTTTCTTTTCTCATGATCGTGTTTGTGCCTCTCACATGCTCAAGCTTTAGTGTATGGTTATTTATTCATGTGTTGTATAATTTTTTCATATGTTGTTGCTTATGACATGTATGATGCTTTGCCTTTGTGTATTTTGATTCCTTGACTAACTCACACCTCTTCACATGCACTTGTTTGTGAAAGTGTAATAAGCTTGTTAGGAATATTGAATTGTATGATAGGTTGTATGTAACATGATGCCGTATGCTAGTTGATAACCTTGATGTTGGCATGTTGTGAATCATCGTCAAACCCTTCGATTGGTCAGGATCATGAGTAAGAAGGTATCCCCATTGGTTGGACTACCCTAGGACTAAACCCGCGGGTTGGGCGGGCGTGTATGGGCGGCAGTAGTTCGATTACATGGGTCTGTTGTACCTGATGTCGTTCGTCACGTGCTCGTCTGACTCGTGCGGTTTAGCCTATTACTGGCCAATCTCAATTGTTAACCATGTTTGCTCACATACGTATGGAATCTGAAATACCCTACCACCGTTGCAGCCCACCGATAATCAATTGAGACTGATCCACCGCCTCGTGAGCCGGGCATGGTGGAATGGAACACTGTGTCTGAGCTGTCGGCCTACGCTTAGGTACCACGCCTCCCCGTAGTGACCGCTAGCGATCCCTTTCTCTCGGCACTCCTCATGTGCTTGAAGTCGGGGATGAAGAACCCGACGGGATCATGGACCGCGGGGTCTCAGCCTCACGCGTTGATGGGACCTTGGCCTTACAACCAGTTTAGGGCATTGATATGTGGGGTGTACCAGATTCCCAAACGCGCTGGATGAATTGACTTAACTAATAACCCGGTTGACATTATCATTGCATTGCACTAGCTAGGTTGGCGACTCGGCAGTCGAGGTCGCTCTAAGGGAGTGTTGACATACACGATCGTTAGACGGAGTCGCTCGAGGGAGTGTTGTGGTGAGGGCATGCATCATTTCATCCATCATGCATGCACATTAATGAGATTAGTTTAGTGACTGTGATTGATTGTTTTTCATTAAATCCGTAATATAACTGATGCTTGTGATAACTTGAGACTAATAGTTCACACTGAGTTGATCACTCACTCCGATTCTGGGACGGTGTTTTAAAACACCACCCAGACTCTTCAGTAGTTATAGGTAGTGCTGAGTTCGTCGAGTCATGCGACGCGACATTGATAAGGAGGATGATCTGTCCTACGTTCAGCCGAGGGGCGGTTCCTTGTCGGCCCAGTAGATGAGATTTGGATCGCTGAGTAGCGAACTCAGCTCTATTCTCTTGGACTTATGATTCTTGTGATTTTTGTTGGGCAACGCCTTGGGCGACCCCTTTATATTCTTTTGAATTTGTACATGTAAATATATATATATATATATATATATATATATATATATATATATATATATATATATATATATATATATATATATATATATATATATATATATATCTATCTTTCATTCCAGTAGACTAGTCGTGGGTGTGTTTCATCATGCTCCAAGTAATCTAAGGTGCGCATCTAAACTTAATTAATCATAAAATCATAAAATTGATGATAAGTGACACTCGGGAACTTGGGAGTTGAGCATATGCATGAACCCCAATTTTTCAGGGCGTTACAATATGTGTAGTCTAAGTGTTTGATAAAATGTCTGGATGAGTAAATGCTTGCTGAAATGTGTTTAATGAGGGCGTGAGAGGTGACTCTCAATTTCCTTACCTATAGTTACAATTTCCTTCATGCAACCTAACTTACCACTATGTGCTTTATGTATGAAATACCTATGCATGACAATATGTGTACTATGTGCTTGTTGAAATGCTCAAATGAGATTTGTATTTAGAATGGTTGTCACATGCTGTCTGTGACTATTACATGTGAATGCTATCATTGGAGTGTGATTGGGGCTATGATGTAGTTCAGGCAATCGGGAATGATTATCAAGTTAGTGGCTGAGGTCGTTTCGTCATATAAGACTTGTTTGAGGAATCCGAGTTCTATGCTGATTGTCGATAGTAGTTAGGCCACGCGGAGTGCTTACGCGTTTCATGTCGATCAACTCAACGTACGCTCGTACTAGTTAAGCTTGTCAAGTAACCCGATTGGCCCAATGTATGTTCACCATGTATGGATGCTACTGCTTGAATCTAAGGTGCCAACTTACCAGAGGAAAACCCGTTTAACCTTGGTACCACGATCTGCTAAGACTCATGAGCCGGGCATGGTGGTATGAGACACCTTGGTCGAGTTGTCAGCCTACGCTAGGGTGACGAACCTCCCCGTAGTGTCTAGTGAGCAAACCAAACTTGTGAGCCGAATACGGTGGTATGAGACACTGTATTCGAGCTGTCGGCCTACGCTAAGGTGACGAGCCTTTCCCGTAGTGACCTCGAGTATAAACTAAGGCCTATGAGGATGGTGACGAGCCTCTTCATAGTGACCTGAACTTACCTATCCATTGTTTTATATTCAGGGGTGACGATGGCCTATAACTTGCCTATCGTATGTGATGAACTAGGATTGACGACCCTAAATAGATCATCGTTGGGTAAATGATATAAAGGGAGGTACCTTAGCTTCCCGAATCTGCTGTATGAATAAGTATAATTAAGAACTTGGCTAATCACGTACATGCACCGTATTTGCATGTGCCTTTGGCGTTGGAGTTGAGCACAAAGGAAGGGGTGCATGCTGCGATCGTGAGATGATGTCGCAGAGGGAGTGCAGGCGAGGGCATAAATTATTAACTCATATTATCCTTGCATTAACCAGAGTACCTAGGAATACTTGTTGTATTGCTTTATCATTACAGCTTGGCTGAATTGATAACATGTTAACCTTTGCCTTATAGCTCCACTGAGTTGATCACTCACTCCCACTCTGGGACGGTGTTTTAAAAGACCAACCAGACTCTGTATTAGATGCATATATTGGCGCGACGTATGAGGCCGAGTCAGACTTCTACGATGATGAGGAGGAGTTCTCATACATGCAGTTATCAGGCGGGTCTATGTAGGCCGTGTTCTTATCGACGGGGATTACTGGGATGTGGACTAGTTGCTATTACACTTGTTATTTTGCATTTTGGATTACCCATGTATATTCAATTTGCCCATTTTTGGGAGTATACATGTACATATATATTTAACCTGATAACATTTTCACACTCTGAAGACCTACACAATTTACACGTCTTATATACTTATCACAGTCTTCCCGCTTACGTAATCTAAGTGTCTCTGGAGTATGATATGCTGATTTGGTATAATCCTATTCATGTTTAATGCACTAACACGGACAACATTTAATCATCATTAACTATGTTGCATAAGTGATGCGTTGGAACTCGGGAGTTGGGCTCCTGCTCGACCCCCGATTTTTAGGGGCTACATGGCCCCTCAAAGCCGCAAATGTGTTTGGGATAGGTGGGGGTAGTACCCAATTAGCATAGTGAGGGCTTGTTTGGATAGTAAGTTGCGTAAGCTTCTCCTCTCTTTCATCTCTTATATGCCTCTCTTTGGCAACTTATAAAAAGTAGAAAAGCTATAATTTTTTTAAAACTAAATTGATTAAATACTTTTAAATAAAAACGTTGCTTCTAACTAATCATAAACCAATCTTACTTATCTGAAATAAGTTACTTATCTACTGCAGTAAGTAGAAAAAGTAACTTATTTGGTGGTATCCAAACAGGCCCTGAACTTTAAGATTTTAGGAGTAGTTTTATATTGTTTCAGTTGATGTGTCCATAAAACTCTTTATTGGCACAATCTTTTGTATTTATGGATGTATAGTTGAAACGATGGTTTACACTTGATGGATGAAGTTGATTTACATATAAAACATGATCTCTCCATGAGCTTGAGTGTTTTAGGTGCATATAATATTTTGGCACATAATCACTTCCGCAAATCACACTCTCCTTATTTGAGGCCATTTTTTTTTTCTTTTTTTTAACACATACACTTACACCCCCCACACACTCACATCACAGTGAGATTTTACCACAATGGTACTGGAAAACCCATGACCTCGACCTCGTGTTGAAATTCTTGTGAGTCTACCACTAAGGCATGAATAAGGAACCATTTTTTTTTTACGCCACTTGCCTATAACTTGGGAGAGATTTTCTGAAGAGAAAATCTTTGATATTGTTCAACACTTTTTTCGATTTGGGTTTTTGTGGTCACGTGTGGTGAATGCACCCATGTCAAAACCAACTATGCAGCTTGATTCCAACTGAACTACTTGACCCCAAGTGCCAATATAGGCAAATATGATGACTGTGATCGTATATGACTGAGATCTGAGTAGATCGGTTGCCTATTCAGCCACTCGCAAATTGTTTTACAAAATGATCAGGTGATAATCACAGTGAGGTTCTTCCTTTGGAGATGGGTTCAACTTTGTATTCCGTACGAAGACTTTTTTATACCTAACTGTCATCAAACTGAAGGAAATACTCACAGTCGGTCAAGGCACAATTGCAAGAAACCTTTCTGAATGAAGAATTGTTTGTATTGAGAACGGATAAAGTCCATTGTATGGGCGTAGACTTGAATTACAACTAATTAATTACAACTAAAATATTATTGTTACTCCTAAGATAGAGCTAATGCTGAAAAGATTGTGCTAAGATAAGATAAGATAAATTTCGCTAGATTTGTTGGATTGGTATGAGACGTCTTACTCTATTGATTTTCCCTGTTATTTAAAAATGTCTTTGCTATACAGATACTCTCTATCTGTTTCTCTTATTTACTTTAACCGTTACAGTAGCTGAATTGTTACTACGTTAGTCTTTCAGATCCTCATGTCTCTTTGTGTCCCTCTAACCCTTCTTTTCCACTCGATTGCTTTCCGCCTCTTGGGCTTCTCCTCTTCACTTGAATGCTTTTCGTCTCTTGGGCCTCTTGGCTGTGCCAGTTGTAATTCCGTGAAAAGCACTTTGCATATCTCTAAATGTCTTACTCATGTTATATATTCCTGTGCAATGACACGTGTTGTCCTTTTATCAGTAGTTATTCTAGAAACAATTAGAAATATGGTGCAACAGATACTCTCCTTGGTTGTGACAAATGATATGTAGGAACTTAGAAATTATTTTGAAATTGCATACGTCTCATGCAAGCAATTAAATTAAATTGTCTAAATTATGGTGCTCAGTGTTGATTTGTAATAAACTAAAAATGAAGCTTATTTAGTTATTTGACTTACTGAAAACTATCTAATGTTCCTATTTTTATAAACAAGTGTTGGGGATAAGAGGTTAAGAGGTTAAGATGGTTTAACCAAATATAGGAATTGTGACTCGGTGACAGCGGACTGCACAATCTAATCTTTTTCATTGGAGAAAATGTATGTCATGTGTATGATGGGGTGTTAAAGTTGTCCATGTGGTATATTGTTTATGCTTAATTTGATCGCGTTACATTCAATGACTCAGATAATGCCACATGGTAGCGAAATCTTTACAAGAGACAAATAGAAAATTTCTTTAACTGCTCTAAGGTCGAAGAAAATTAGAATTTGTAAAGTCATGAGTAGATAAAAAAAGGAAAGATAAGTCTGACTAGCTACAGTGAGGATACACGTGTAGCATATCTCATTCACGAGGCAAAGGCAGCTAACTACCACAACGGCTTCATGACCAAAGTTGGGTCTTAACTGAAACACGATCATGACAAGTTATGAGTTTGGCCGATGCACTTAAGCGTCACATAAAGACTTTATGGATGAAAATATTTGATGACAAAAATAACGACTACATTAAGTTGGCCTAATTTCACGGCATCATTCACATTCATGCGGAGAATTGGATAACTATTACCAACATGTGGCAGCTCGAGAGAAACTCTGGCCTACATAATAGGAGTACAATGTTTGTAACCAATGGCCAACTCATAACGAACAACCAACATATGTGGTGTCATTTAATAGGCCACAATTGCCTTTAGGTCCAGACGACTATATCCACATCAATATACAAAAGAAATGACTACGAAAATATTTCTTCATGCAACTGTCCTAAAATTCTATAAATAAGAGGAAGGTTAAATAACTTCGAGCTCTTATCACCCTAATGCATATCAAATTAAATCTATACCCAACATTGCTTATATTTTATCTTATTTTATTTTAGTATAGTATTCACACCCAAAGTATAGGGTTGTGATGTAGTAATAATCTCGGTAAGACCGAGGTCGAATCCACAGGGACAGAACCTTGTATATAATCTGAAAGTAACTTGAACTAGAACTAGGCGAAGATGTAATCTAAATCAGGAAAAATTTAAGAGAATGATTGTGAAATCTTAAACTAAAACTTGTAAAATTCAAAGGTAGGAAACTAGGGTGCCAACGATCCACTTGTAGAGATCAGGGAGATCTATGTTTGATTCATGAACACAACTGGATTTAAAGTCCCATCTTCATCCAGTTGGAGGATATAACCATAAAAATTAACTATGAACTTCCATTGATCTAATTATCAAGAGATGAAAGGTATGAGAATTAGACTTGATTCCATCACAAAACCATGCCCATGAGATAAAGCAAACAACAGAATTTAACCAATCCACAACCAATCTGAGGGATGTATGAATGTTAAGAAGGATTCCATCATCCAACCATGACCAGGAGACGATGGTGAACAACAGGGACTCCTAAATTCATAATCCCTATAATGCTAAGAATATGCTCAAAGTTAACGCAGATCCATTGTAATTTAAGTCACAATAAACCATTAAAAACTGAAAGCATTCCTTAATATCAAACTATAATTAAAGATAATCCATAAAATATGAATTAAAGTTGTAGAAATCTATCCATCACGTTACAAGCTTCACCTCTTAGCCCTAGCTAAGAGGTTTAGCCAGACATGGATATGCTCAAACTAAATCTCTTTAAAAACATCCAAGGAAGAAAAAAAAAACTAAGGAGAAAAAAAAATAAAACAAACTTGTTGCTGGCCTGCTTCTCTCTCTCTCTCTCTCTCTCTCTCTCTCTCTCTCCTTTGCTCCCACGTCCAAGATGATGGTCTCTCTCTCTCTCTCTTCTCCTCTCCTTTATATAGGCACCAGGGGCGGTTTAGAGGGCTGGAGGTCGGTGGAATTCTTGTTTACACAGCAAAGACGCAAGAAACGCACTAACTTGCGTTTGGATCGAATTCTCCGCTAATAGACATCTAAGAAATCAATTTGGACTCCATGGTTGGGGTAAAAACCCCTATATGAAGGTTCTAAACAGTTTGGATCACCTATCCGACCACAAACAGTGGCCAACAATTCCCTGCAATGTCCGAAAAAATCGGACATGTGTATGGTGCGAATAGACATGCGTTTACGTGTTCGGTGGGCCCCACAGTGATGTTTTCGGCGAAATCCACCCCGTTCATTGGATTTCTGGCGAAATTTTAGTTGGAAAGTAGTGGTTTTGGTCGAATTTTGGTGCGGTCCACTGTATCAAATCAATTTGCTGTCCATCCTGTGTTTTCTGACAATCTACGTGTTTACGTATGTATGGAGCCAAAAGGCCACCATGGCTAGGGTCTTCCCTACCCCAGGGATGCAATGGACGGTCCCGATCGGAATGATGGGTGGGGCTTACTACTCAAAACCGGCCGGACGGGTACGGGCGCTGGCAGAATTTTTGAATTTTGAAGATAAGAGTCGATTAGCGTGCGCTGACTGACTTTGTGAGATTCGATGCACGGCCGGTGCACGCGGATCCCCACGTGGGGTCCATCTTGATGTCGATGAGAAATTTGCTCCGTCCATTCACTTTTTCACCCCTTTTAAGGCGTTGAGACCAAAATCGAAGCATATCCAGATATCAAGTGGGCCCTAAATCGGTGTTTTATGGGCTTATTTGTCCGTTGGGCCACTTCCACAAGGATCCAATGGCTGAAATTCGACGTGTACGGTTAATTTAAGGTCCTCAGGCCAGATATAAAGTTTCAAGCTGAACGGATGGTAGGAACCCTGTAATCTTGTATTCAGGACGTTTTTCAGGCCTCTTTAACGTGAATGACTTGATTTTCTTGGATCTCCGGCATGTAAATTCCTTGATCATGGTCCCCTGGGGTCGTCCATTGCCTTGGTGACTTTAAAGTGTTAAATCCATGCTTTTAGTACCCTTTTTCAGTCTAGGATCCTAAATTCACCTTGTAGCACAAACATGATTAAAATAGAGTGTTAAACAGTATCATGCTCATAAAATCAGGTAATAACTGGGGTCTAATATGCAATATTTGACCCTCAAGATATAGCTTTTCCTAGATTAGGACAACATGTCTAAACTGTTATGTTGGACTGACTTTAGTAGAAGAATAGTGTAATTCTATCCGTTTACACTGCTATGTTGGACCTACTTAGATTAGGAATAGTATAATTCTCTTCCATCTATGCGAAGCATTCAATCGCAAGGAAGAACTTTTCTTTCTTTTTAGCAGTGTAATTTTCTTAATTTACACTTAAGTTGTTGGACTAAGGAAGACTTAAATCTAGGGACTCACCATTTATGCCACAGACGTTGGATCATTGAGGGATATTATTGGAAGTTTTTTTTTTAAAAAAAAAAAAATTTTATTTTAAATTCAATACAATTGAGTTTCTTCCACTTTTACATTGCACGAATTGGGTTATCTCTGTATCATGAAAATGTTATTTTGGTTGAAAAGGCAAAAAGAATTTATTAGAAGGACAAACCATTCCTTTCGAAAATCGCTTGATTTTATTTTCAAATGGTTTGAATAGACGATCGAACTACTTTAGTTATCCGTCATAGATGATTGCTCACAGTCTCTTTATCTATCTCAATACTTGGGGTTATAGACGCTCGATTTGAATTGAGCTATAAAAGGCTCTGGCATGCCTAACACAAAACACATGCATAAACGACTGAATTTCAAGTTAAACACATACATATCAATCAAATTAATCACAAAAACAAACTTCCTATTGATAGGTAATAGCTACAAGCTTCGATTGATTAAGTGATTAGAATCTCCGATTAATGGACGTTTGTTTGTTGTATTTGGACCGTCAATTACTTTCCATTTCAGCAATTCATTAGACATCAACCAATTAGCCAAAATTGACACATTTGAAGTGGATCCCACACCTTGGGCAATTTGAGTTACATAACACAATACTACTCATCGAAAACCTATGACCAAATTAGATCCAAAGAGAAAGTATGTTGACTATCTCAAAGAATAAATGCTTTTAAAAATGAAAAAAAAAATGTTAGAATAGAGATTTTCACCACCTTTGACTTACGCAATCGATCAAATCATATAGATATTTATTCAACACAACATAGGTCATCGAAAGGATCTTAAATGACCTATCAAAGCACGAAAGCCAGGATCTTTATGACAATGGATTCCTATTCGAAGAGTGTATAACTTGTATAATTGCATGGATAAGCCCACACCAACCCTTCAATTTGGGATTTTATTTTCCTTGGGAGCTGTCAGGAAGGAATTAGAATGTAATAACATCAATTCATATAGAAGAAATGTTCTCTATTAATTCAAACACTATACCTATGGGATAGGGATAGAGGAAGAGAAAAAAAATAAAAAAATCAAAGATTTCACATAGTATTTTTTATATAAAAAAAATAATCAAACTGATTTATTTCATACCCCTCGCTCAATGAGAAAATGGGTCAAATTTTATAGGATCAAACCTATAGGTTTGCGATTTTATCGAACAATGCATTAACTAATGTAAATGCCAGAGTGCTTTTGGGGTGAAATGACCAAAAAACATTTATCTATTTTTAGTGAAATGATGTGAGTTAAGAAGCATTGTAGGGTTGTGTAAGCCTTCTCCTTTTATCTTTCAAATTTCTAGTCTTTTTTAGCTAGCAGAAACTGCATAATGTGTGGGCATATACAAAATGCCAACGTTTGTATAAGATTCTAGTTGTTCAACATGTGGACTCCACTTTTAACATGTATTAGACCAAAGTAAGATTGGACATCATGTAGGCAACCATTTCTTATAGACTTCGTTTTAATGTGTATGCCAATGTAATCAAAGCACCATTCTTTAACTTATTCATCCTATTATCAAAACTCCAATCAGTAACTTGTACATCAGTAAGAGAGATAATGAAGGGGTTACTGAAAAACATTTAAAAAAAAAAAAAAAAAGAGAAATCAAAAAGAGGTAAAGCTACTGTCATTCTCATTGTCTTGACATCCCTAAATTTTATTCTATTAAATTAGATAGAGCTAAGGAGAGGACTCCCACTTCGAGTGTCTTTTTATATAATATTGTAAAACCAACATAATAAGAAACTTATTATTATGGATTTTGGTGGACATAAAAAATGAGTAGAGGAAAAGATGCAAAATAACATGGTTCATCACATTATAACACATTAATATAAAAATACCAATAAATCATTCAACTATTAAATAAGAAAAATATAAGATATAAGTAAAGCATCATGCACTTACAAATAATACAAACATCTCTTCACTCTTCTTATCATGTATGATGGGATTTTTGTCCCATGCTCGACTGGTCGTGAGCCTCGCTTGACCGGTCGAGGGCTGGTGCACGACTAGTCGTGGAGTCGAGCCCTGACTCGACTCAAAGTCCAGCGACTTTGGGCTATTTTTCTCTGGGGTGCTCGACCGGGTCGACCGGTCGTGGGTGATGCTCGATTGGTCTAGGACTCGGCTCGACCAGTCGAGGTTACACAAATTCATTCCACGATATTGTGCGGATTTCGGATTTTGAGTCCTTTCGCAACAAGGATGCGGAAAGGAGTTTCCTAAAACTATAAATAGGGGTCCCTAGGGTTTTCTAGGGTCATGAGATGACAAGAGGGTTTCCCAAAGCTTTACAAGGCATTTGCTAAAGGGTTTAGGGCTATCAAAGGTGTGAGAGAAAGAGAGAAAGAGAGAGATGAAGCTTGTGGAAGGGAGGTTCTGCTCATAGAGGTGATCTATTGTGCACTTGATATCTCAGCGCTTCTATGTCCTCGTAATCGGTTAGATCTCTCCGTTTTTCTTTTATTCTCTCATTGTTTATCCACTCCCGCGTGAGTGAAGAAAGTTATAACGTTCTACTTCATAGTGGATTGTTGATCTGGACGTGGTCCAGTGGTTTTTACCTCTTTGAGGGTTTTCCACATAAAAATCTCTTGAGTGGTGTGTGGATTATGCTTTGATTTATTTCATTGCTTTATTATTCTATAATTCTGGTTTTTTCGGGAGGCTAGATCCTAAGGTTTTGTGCAAGGCCCCCAACAAAGTGGTATCAGAGCTAAGTTCATTGAGTGGGTAGGATTGTTTTTTTTGAATTATGGAAGGTGGCTCATCAAGGATGATCAGCCTCAATGGTTCTAACTGAACCATATGGAAGGTTAAGATGTAGGATTTGCTTTATTACAAGGACCTATATTATCTAATTTTAGGCATATCAGTAAAATTCAAGGATATGTCTAATGATGATTGGAAGAAGATGGACCGAAAGGCGGTGGGGTTTATTAGACAATGGTTGGATGATTCTGTGTTCCACCATGTGTCTAAGGAGACCTCAACCGCTAGCCTATGACTGAAATTAGAAGGGCTATATGAGAGAAAGACAGTCGGTAATAAAATTTTTTTGATAAGGCGACTTGTGAATCTCAAGTTCAAGGATGGTGGTTCTGTGGTCGAGCACATGAATGAGGTCAGCAATATAGTGAATCAACTCTCCTCTATGAAGATGATCCTAGATGATGAATTGTAGGCTTTGTTATTACTTAGTTCATTGCCTGACAGTTGAGAGACATTGGTGGTGTCTCTAAGTAACTCCGCGCCAGACGAAAAGATTTTCATGGAACAGGTAGCCAGTTGTCTCTTCAATGAGGAGACAAGGAGGAAGTCTCAGGGGTTTGCTCAGTAAGAGGCTCTTATGACACAGGAATGAGGGAGAGGAAAGAACAGGAAGGGCGGGAAGGCCCGATATAAATCAAGAGGCAAGTCCAGTAACAGAAAGGATGTTGATTGCTGGAATTGTGGAAAGAAGGGCCACTACAAGTATGAATGTCGTGGTAAGAAGAACGACAAGAAAGGAAAAAGAAAGGAGAAGGAAGATGAACTGCAGTTGCTTCAGACGGCGACGTTGTAGTTATTTTTTCAGCAGATCACGATGTATGTCTCACAGCTACGAGTCAAGACACCGACTGGATGATTGACTCAGGAGCTTTTTTTCATGCGACTCCACACAGGGACTTCTTCACAAGCTACAAGTCAGGTGACTATGGGACCGTGAAGATGAAAAATTTTGGCGTATTGAAGATCGTAGGGGTCGGTGATATTTGTGTGAAGACCGATGTGGGTTGCACATTGGTTCTCAGGGATGTGAGGCATATCGCAGACCTTCGCCTCAACTTGATGTCGACGGGAAGGTTGGATGATGATGGCTATGAAAGCCAGTTTGCTGATGGGCAGTAGAAGCTCATCAAGGGTTCGTTGATCGCAGCCAGAGGAAAGAGGTGTTGCACCCTTTACAAGGCAAGTGTTAGTGTGTTTGAGGGTGGATTGAACGCTACGGAAGATTCAGCTATTGACATGTGGCACAGGCGTTTAGGCCACATGGGTGAAAAACGGCTTTAACTACTAGCAAGGAAGTGGGTCCTTCCAGACGTTACAGGTATGCCTCTCAAAACCATTCTTGATTATTTATCAAGGAAACAACATAGAGTTTTATTTATTAAATCTGTGTAACATCCCAAATTTTTGTCAACCTGGGATTAGACGTCCTTAGGCAATGGGTCGATCCTAACACCTTATTAACTTGTCAGAACTCAATCCCACAGTTTAAAATCGCTCCTTAACCCATTTCCTTCACAAATTCCACCTTTCACCATCTTGTTCTTCCAATCTTTCTAAGTACTTTCATCCTAGACACTAACTTAAACTAGCTAAGTAGTATAACTTAGATCACTTTATATATAAACTACAAAGGTCCAGGTACCACCTCAGATAGAAATTACTCGGGACTAAATCCTTTAGGAATTAGGCAAGAATTAGCCAGTGTTAAACTAGAGTACCTGTGAAATTAGTACCAATCACTTTAAATACGATCTGCAAGACCAAAAACTTGTAGAATCATTGACACTAGGTTACCCTAAAATCTAGGATCAATCTCATTACCCGGCTGCTCTCGGGAGCATCTCGAAACTCCGTATCAGATCTGCACCGCACGTCGGAAGTCTAAATAACACGAGGTTAAGGAATTAGGACCGCCTCGCTGGGCTTGACAACCATCTCGAAAATCAAACCCAGACAGTGTCCCACGACTGTTCGCTTGAGTCCGAAGCGAGAGAGTGTAAAACACTTATTTTCTTTACAAAATAAATATCTTGAATAGTAATCTGGCACGTGTCGCTTGCGGATCAGTTTTAAGCAACCAGACCGTCAGAATTAGACCAAATTACACCTTCGGATCAGGAGAAATTTCATACACATATCCATGTACTCGAAATCTCCGATCGAGATCCGCTGACCATTGAACTGAAACTGGTCCGCCACGCGTGATCTGGGAATCCCACTGAAACGAAAACTTAACTCCACCTATATCTAAGGTTGGTGAGCTTAAGTCCGACCTTTGGCTCAAGGAGGCCCGCCAGAAGTCCTCCGTTGAGCTGAAACTGACCCGTTTTGGTTATAACCTAAGTATACTTTGACCTAAAGTTTATTTCGGTGAGTTTTTAGGCTATATAAGGACCTTAAACCCTCTCTTATTGCAGCCATACGAATTTAAAAGAAACCCTAGAGAGAGAAGAGAGAAAAGAGAGAGAAAGTGTGAGAGCAGTGGGAGAATCTCCCTGCCACTCTTCCCTGCTGCTATTCATGTTCAACCACTCCGTTCTAATCGCTTTCCCGGTGATTCCAGCTCCGTTTCTAGGTAAGAAACCCTGACCCTAATCTGATTTGGGGTTTTGATAGTTGTAGGTTATGAAATAACTAACCTATTTCGTTCTATAGGTTACCAAACTGCCGTATATGGAAGCTTAGCAAACCTATTGAATTCGTTACGATTCTACGATAAAAGGTGTGGACTTTAGGTGTATAGGTTATGGTTTTTAACACTTTTAATGTCAGATAATGATAGATTCATGATCTGCATGCAATTGCACATGTACAAAGTGCTGTCTGTTTTCCGTTTCGATTAAAGATGAAGAATATGAAATTTTACATATTCTAGGTATTTGTAGAAAGTACCGTATACGTATAAATTTTGGAAATATATTTGCCATGATTATTTGCTGCATTAACATATTATATATGGATAAAATACTTGTTTGGCGAAAGGGCTCGTCCTAATACATGTTTTTACTAATATACTCTATGTATGTTAAAATAGTGTATTCTAAGCGTTTGTGAAAATGACCGAATGAGTATAGAATTCTCATTCGTGCTCGCCATGACTAATTGTCATGGATTTATGATTGTTGTATTGGCGATACCCCTTTGACAAAAGGATTTGTCCTAAATCATGTCACGGCCAATATACACTATATATGCTAAAATGTGTGGCCCAAGTGTTTGTGGAAATGACTGAATGAATATGGAACTTGGATTCCTGCTTGCCATGACTATCCGTCATGGGTGCTCGCGTGTTATCCATTGGGGCACCTCCCTAGTGAAAGGATTTGTCCTAATACCTATGTGATCAACATATGTCATGTATGTTGATGTATGTAGTCTAAGTGTTTGTTGAAATGTTTGAATGAGTAATAGTTAGTAAATTATAATGTATAAGGGTGTTGAGATATGATTCTCAACTCCTTTAACTATGTGTATGATTTCCTTGGATAGCTGTGTGATTAGGAATTGAATATGTACAAACTTATGCTTGTGTTGTGCTTCATAACATGCTCAAATGATTGTATGATTTTATCTATGTAATGCATATGCTTAAATTCATGTTTACATTGTATGACCCGTCATGGGTGATGGGGGAGTGGAGCAACGAATGCGTGCAACAGCCCTGACAGCCCTAAACGGATAATACTAGACTTTGGTTGTATGTTTTGAATCTTGATTCATTACTGCTTTAACTATCTGCAATTGAATGTGATTTGGGGCTATGATTATAGTCCAGACAATCGGTAACGAAAATGAATGCGTGGCTGAGTTTCATTTTCCACGTGAGATGTGTTCGACGAACCCGAGTCGTACTTCGGTTGGCGATAGTGGTTGGCCACACGAAGTGCTTATGCGCTTCATATCGTTCAACTTGTTGTGCGCTCGAGCTAGCCGAGCTCGTCGAGTAACCCGATCTGTCTTATGTATGTTCACCATGTTTGGACGCCTCTGCTTAAACCTAGGGTACCAAACCTCGATCCACTAAGACTCATGAGTCGGGCATGGTGGTATGGGACACCGTGGTCGATCTGTCGGCCTACGCTGGGGCCACGTGCCTCCCCGTAGTGACCAGTGAGCAACCAGACTCGTGAGCCGATTATGGTGATATGAGACACTATATTCGAGCTGTCGACACCTACTGCGAGAGCCGAATACGGTGAGACCTGTATTCGTGCTGACGGGCAACGAGCCCTCCGTAGTGTCTTTGAGTATACTCTAAGGTCTGTGATTGGCGACGAGCCCTTCACAACAACTAGAGCATGAGTTGAGCCGAGTAAGGTGAGATCTGTATTCAAGCTGACGGCCAGCGATTAAGCCGAGTACGGTGAGACCTGTATTCGAGCTGGCAGCCAGCAATTGAGCTGCATACGGTGAGATCTGTATCCGTGCTGACGGATGACAAACCCTTTGTGATGCCTTCGCTATGCCTCTCAAACCATAATATCGTATGAGATTAACTAGGACTGACGACCCTAGAATGGATCATGTTTGAGAATTATACAAGGGAGGTACCTTAGTTTCTCAATACTGTTGTTTGAAACAGACTAATAATTACTCGGTAATCATGCTCATCATCGCACTGCATGTGCCTGGTAGATGTGGAGCACTGAGGGATAAACGCATTCTCGAACGTAAGATGGTGTCGCATGAGGGTCGTTTGGCAAGGGCATACATCATGTCATTTCATACTTGCATTAAATAAGAGTAGTTAGAATTGTTTGATTGTACTGCTTTATCATTACTGCTCGATTGAATTGATAACATGTTAACCTATGCTTTATTGTTCCACTGAGTTGATCACTCACTCCCACGTTACGGGACGGTGTTGTACACACCAATCAGATTTGTTGAGTTTCAGGTGATGGCGATGCTTATGAAGCAGAGCCGGACTACTATGATGTTAAGGAGGAGTTCTCCTGCATGTAGCTCTCTGACAGGTCTATGAAGACCTGGTATTGAATTGACGGGGCTATGTGTTTGGGATAGAAGACATTACACTTCCACAACTTGGTATAATTTGAAATTGTACATGTAATTCTTTAACCCGGTAACATTATCACACTCTGGAGACTCACCACTGTTTTTATATTTTATATATCTATCACAGTCTTCCGCTTGCAATTTAACTGTCTCTGGAGTATGATATGCTGTTTTGGCTTAATCTCACTCATGTTCAATGCACTAATACAGAAAACATTCAATCATAATTCATTTTGTTGCATAAGTGATGTGTTGGAACTCGGGAGTTGAGTTTATGCTCGACCCCCGATTTTCAGGGCGTTACAATCTGCTTCTTATGTTAATAAAGTGCATGCATTAAATTTAGTTTATTCTGATGTTTGTGGTCCTATGAGGACAAAAACCTTGGGTGGGGCATTATATTTTGTCACTTTTATAGATGATGCATCTAGGAGGGTTTGGGTTTATGCTTTGAAATTCAAGGACGAGGTCTTTGGTGTGTTTAAATTGTTTCATGCTATAGTCGAGAGAGAGAGACAGGTAGATCATTGAAGTGCATCCGCATTGAAAATGGTGGTGAATACATTGACGACTTTCATGAGTACTGCAAGTCCTTGGGTATACGGCATGAACAAACGGTTCTCAAGACCCTACAGCATAATGGTGTAGCTAAGCGAATGAATCGCACCATCGTAGAGAAAATCAAATGTATGTTATCCCATGCAAAGTTGCCCAAGACGTTCTGGGGAGAAGCAATGCATATGACGGTGTATCTGATAAACAGGTCTCCATTAGCCCCGTTGAATGGAGAAGTACCTGAGAAGGTGTAGACTGGACAGGATCGGTCATACAGTCATCTCAGGGTGTTTGGATGTAGGGCATCCGTTCACGTACCAAAAAATGAGAGGTCCAAGCTCGATATGAAGATCAGGCAGTGTGTGTTCTTAGGGTATAGTGATGAAAAGTTCGGTTACAGATTGTGGAATCCGACCGAGACGAAGCTCATCAGGAGCAGAGATGTGGTATTCTTTGAAGATCAATGTATAAAAGACATTGGTAAGCCAGAGACGAACCAGCCTAGTTCAGGTGAGTTAGAGGATATGAATCCGATTATTCCTCCTGTGGTGCCTGATGACGGGGGAGTACAGAAAGGTGTAGAGGATGAGGGAGTTCTTACAGAAGATGGACCGGGGGAGCAACCCCCACTTAATCCACCTGCTGAGCCACAGGTGAGGAGGTCATCTAGGGACAGACAGCCATGCAAGAGGTACTCGCCACATGAGTATATTATGCTTAATGATGGGGGAGAGCCAGGAGACTATTCTGAGGCCCTAGCAGACGAGCATAAGGGGGAGTGGTTGAAAGCTATGCAAGAGGAGATTGAATCCTTGCATAAGAAACACACCTATGACATGGTGAAACTGCCTAAGGGCAAGAAAGCTTTGAGCAACAAGTGAGTATTCAGAAAGAAGGTTGAGTAGAAGAATTCACAGACGAGGTTCAAGACCAGACTTGTGGTGAAAGGGTTTGGTCAGAGGAAAGGCAAAGACTTTGAGGAGATATTCTCACCAGTGGTAAAGATGACATCCATACGAGTGTTACTTGGGTTGACGACGAGCATGAATTTGAGGATAGAGGAGTTAGATGTAAAACTGTCTTTCTCCATAGTGACCTAGAAGAAGAGATCTACATGCACCAACCAGAAGGTTTCAAAGTCAAAGGCAAAGAGCATATGGTGTGTAGGCTGAGGAAGAGCTTCTATGGGCTGAAACAAGCTCTACGGCAATAGTACAAGAAGTTTGACTCGTTTATGTTGAAGCATTGGTATGATAGAACGGAGTCGGACCACTATGTGTTCACTTGCAAGTTCTCAGATGGTGATTTCTTAATTCTGTTGTTATATGTTGATGACATGCTCATCATGGGAAAAGACATCAAGAAGATCAACAGGCTGGAACAGGAGTTGGGCAAGTCATTTGCGATGAAAGACTTGAGCCCGGCTAAACAGATCCTAGGAATGAAGATAACCCATGATAGAAGCAGTAGGAAGCTTTGGCTGTCACAAGAGCGGTATATTGAGAAAGTCCTAGAGCGGTTCAATATGAATGCAGCGAAGCCGATCAGTACTCCACTGGATGGTTACTTCAGATTGAGCGACAGGCAGTGTCCCAAGACGAAGGCAGAGGTGGAAGAGATGTAGAAAATACCTTATGCGTCAGCTGTAGGAAGTTCGATGTATGCTATGGTGTGTACTCACCTAGACATATCATATGCTGTTGGTGTTGTCAGCCGGTATCTTGCCAATTCTAGTAAAGAGCATTGTGTAGCGGTGAAATGGATACCGCGGTATCTAAGAGGCTCATCCAAGTTGAGCCTATGCTATGGTGACGGAAAACCAGTGTTAGAGGGCTACATAGATGCAGATATGACAGGCGACATTGACTCCAGGAAGTCTACATTGGGGTTTATGTTCACGTTTGTAGGGGGAGCGGTTTCTTGGCAGAGCAAGCTACAGAAGGTCGTAGCATTGTCGACGACAGAAGCCGAGTACATTGCAGTCATAGAGGCATGTAAAGAGATGCTTTGATGAAGAGGTTCCTAAAGGAACTTAGCCTGAAGCAGGAGCAGCACGTGGTCTATTGAGATAGTCAGAGTGTTATACACTTGAGCAAGAATCCAAGTTAGCATTCCAAGTCAAAGCATATAGAGATTCGGTATCACTGAATTAAGGATACTTTGGAACAGAAGGTGTTACAGCTTGAGAAGGTCCACACGGACGATAACGGGTCAGACATGATGACCAAGGCTTTGCTCAAGGGTAAGTTTGAGGTTTGTAGAAACCTAGCTGGTTTGAAGAAGGTAAATCCCTCTTGGGATAAAAAGGGGGAGATTTGATGGAATTTTTGTCCCGTGCTCGACCGGTCGTGAGCCTCGCTCGAGCGGTCGAGGGCTGGTGCACAACCAATCGTGGAGTCGAGCCCTGACTCAACTCAAAGTCTAGCAACTTTGGGCTATTTTTCTCCAGCGTGCTAGACCGGTCGAAGGAGGTGCTCGACCGGTCGTGGGTGGCGCTCGACCGGTCGAGGACTCGGCTCGACTAGTCGAGGTTACACAAATTCGTTCCGCGATTTTGTGTGGATTTTGGATTTTGAATCCTTTCATAATAAGGATGCGTAAGGGAGTTTCCTAAAACTATAAATAGGGGTCCCTAGGGTTTTCTAGGGGCATGAGATGACAAGAGGGTTTCCTAAAGCTTTACAAGGGATTTGCTAAAGGGTTTAGGGCTACCAAAGGTGTGAGAGAAAGAGAGAAAGAGAGAGGAAGCTTGTGGAAGGGAGGTTCTGCTCGTAGAGGTGATCTATTGTGCACTTGATATCTCAACGCTTTTATGTCCTTGTAATCGGTTAGATCTCTCCGTTTTTCTTTTATTCTCTCATTGTTTATCCACTCCTGTGTTAGTGAAGAAGGTTGTAATGTTCTACTTCATAGTGGATTGTTGATCTGGACGTGGTCCCGTGGTTTTTACCTCTTTGAGGGTTTTCCACGTAAAAATCTCTTGTGTGGTATATGGTTTATGCTTTGATTTATTTCATTGCTTTATTATTCCATAATTCTGGTTTGTTTCGGGAGGATAGATCCTAAGGTTTTGTGCAAGGCCCCCAACAATGTACTATGAAGAAATCATTGGAGAAAAATCTCACATGGAGAAAAACATTCTCTCACATCTCTATTTTGTTATCATAAGGAAAAACTCTCTTAGACTCTAAACAGAAAATACAATATTTTTACCTAGTATAACATAACCCAACTTTAAGATTTTTTTTAAAAAAAAAAAAAAAAAAAAAACTATAGATGAAAAGAACTTTTATCCTTAGAAATGACCTTCACCTTACATGTAAATGAAAATTCTTGCCTTTGAAAAAATGCCCTTCACCTAAAGCCAACATGATAGGCCATCTCCCCTAGCATAATTGTCAAATAAGTGTTATGGACAGATGTCTTAAATCTGTCTGGTGGTCTGTCGATGATATCGACAGGGTTTTAGATGATATCGACAGATGTCTTAAAATTGTCTGTTGGTTTGTCAATGATATCAACAGGGTCTCGATGCCATCGATAATTTACAGTATTTTTCACCCTTGGTTGCTGGATAGTTTTGGTCTTGTTTCGATATCATCGAGAGACCTTCAGATGATATCGAAGCTATCATCGAGAGTGACTCGATGACATCGATAAGTTTCGCAGATGCGTTTGCGGAAACGCAGATTTTGTGGATTTTGTTTCCTATTTGGATTCTACCTCTTTCTATTCTTATTTAAAGGGGTGTATGCGGGATTGAGATGTATGCTAAGGCTTTCTAAAGGAGTTCCAAGGGTTCCTAAAAGGATTTTAGGATTTCTAAAGGGTGTAGCAAGGGTGAGATTCGAGGTTGTTCGAATCGAGTAAGTCCTCTCTCTTTGTAATTTCTATTTTCATAGTGGAGATCTATTGCTTTGTGCCGTGGTTTTTTCCCACAAGGGTTTTCCACGTTAAATCTGTGTTCTCTTGTGTGTGCTTGGTGTCATTGGATTGCTATCCTAGATCTAGATCTGTGTGATTCTGTAGACCAAAATCCCCAACAAGTGGTATCAGAGCAATCGTTGGGGCACAGATCTGAATTTGCAGGATTAGTAATAATGGCGAACACCAGGTATGAGATTGAGAAGTACTCAGGGAAAAATAATTTTGAGTTATGGAAGATCAAGATGGTGAGTTCCTTAATCAAGCAAGGTGAAGATGGTGCTCTTGAGGAGTGAAAGTCTACTATGACTAATGATGAATGGAATACTCTTGATTAGAAGGCATTTTCATCGATCTATTTATATCTCACGGATGAGGTTTTCTACAACGTAATGAAGGAGAAAACTGTGGCTAAGTTATGAGTGAAGTTAGAGGATATCTATGCGAAAAAATCCTCTGAAAATCGTCTGCATTTAAAGCGGCAGTGGTATAACTTCAAGGTGGCAGAGGGTGGAGATCTGGAGGCTCACATCAGCAACTTTGATAAATTAGTTTGTAAATTGCTGGATATGGAGGAAGTGATGAAAGATGAAGAACAAGCATGTATGTTGCTGAATTCTCTTCCGGTGTCGTATGAGTCATTCAAGGACACTATGTGCAGCACGAATAAAACCCTAAGTGTCGACACCGTTATCTCAGCCCTTCAAGGGAAGGCTATGAGAAAGCTAAATGATGAGATAGGGACATCTTCTGATGTACTATTTACAATGGGTAGGAATTCTGAACAAGGTATGAGTTCTTCAGGTTATAGATCCAAATCAAAGGGCAAGGGCAAATGAAAGGTAAAGTGCTGGAATTGTGGGAAGGAAGGACATGTGAAGAAGGATTGTGGAAATCCTAAATCGAAGAGAGAAGATTCTGAGGCTTCGTACAGGGAGGCCAATGTTGCCACGTCAGATGGATTGAGTGGATGTGATGGTGATGTTTTGTTTGTATCTACTATCAGGCGGCTATACGATGATCGTAAGGACGAGTGGATGCTAGACATAGGGGCATCTTTTCATATGACTCCTCATCGGAGTTGGTTCACCAGCTACAAGGAGTGCGATGGTGGACATGTATTTATGGGTCAATGATATTGCTTGTAATGTTGTGGCTGTTGGTACGGTGTGCATCAGGATGTTTGATGGGGTGGAGCGCACCCTGACTGATGTCAGGCATGTTCCTGATTTGAAGCAGAATCTGATTTCTCTTGGTGTGCTTGAGGCAAAAGGATGCAAGTACACAGGTATTGGTAATGCTCTTAAGGTATATAAGGGGACACGGGTAATCATAAAAGCGCAACGACTCGGCAACATGTACAGGTTGATCGGGAGCACTTCAAAAGGTGGAGCTGCAGTGGATGTAACGGATTCCACCTCTGCACGTGTGTGACATATTGAACATGGCCACATGAGCGGGTAGGGTAGGAAGGCTGAGTCGTACGGACAGGGATACAAAGCAGGTGGAGCAGTCACCTGTGAGAAGAATCACACGACATGATCGCAGGATATTGGCGATGTACATGAATGACCCCAATATCGTAGAGAATTCATCTTCTATTCATATGGCTCTAGGTGAGCCTGGTGTTGAAAAGTGAAAGGTGACTATGGGCGATGTGATGGATTCGTTGTACCAGATCGACATATGGGAGCGGGTGGAGCTTCCAATGGGCCAGAGAGCGGTTGGATGCATGTGGATCTTCATGATGATACAATATAGATACAAAGCGAGGTTGGTAGCGAAGGGTTATGCTCAGAGAGAAGGGATCGGCTTGTCAGAGATATTCGCGCCGACAATATAACAGGTGTCTATTAGATCCGTGATTGGCGCTGGTTGGCCAATGTGATCTTGAGCTGGAAGGATGGATGTAGAGTTTGTACTTCTGCAAGGGAAAGTGAAGAGCAGATCTACATGAAGCAATCAGAGCGGTTCGAAGTTAAGGGGGCTGAGAAAAGACTTTGCAGGAGGTCGTGGTTCGACTTGTCGCCTAGGCAGTGGTTTGATTCCTTCATGGTGAGTTAGGAATTGATGACATGTAGATCGTCAATTATGACATGTCTGAAATCAATGTACTGAAGACTCGGTTAAGTGGGACATTCAGGATGAAGGATCGGGGGGCTGAAAAGATAGTTCTTGGCATTGAGACTGAAGGAGTAAGCTTTGGTAATCACAGGAGGAATACCTTGTGTGTAGGTATTGATCAAGGATGTGACAGAGAGCGTTCCCTACACGTCTTTCCTCAAGTTTTCCTCAGGACATGTCCCAAAATAGATGAGGAAAAGCAGGATATCTCTTGAGCCTTATTTCGAATGCGGTTGACAGTGTATGTTATGGTCTGGATTAGACCGGTTATTTCACAGGCTATCAATGTTGTAAGCAAGTACCCCGACAAGCATATTGGTAGCGGTGAGATGGTAAGAAGACTACGTCTTTCATTTTTGAGAAAACAGGAGCAAAGATGGTTGAGCACGTGGATTTTGATCTGGCAGACACACTCACCTAAATTGTTCCTTCAGAGAAGTTCAAGTTCTGTGTAACTTCTCTGGGCTTAGCGATGGCGTAAAAGAAAGATGGAGTGTGCAAGAGAAGCTATGATATGGTGTAGAAATAAGAGAAGGGGACAAGAAGCTACACGGATGAAGATTGAAGACATGGTGGAGATTGTTATGAACAAATGTCTTAAATCTGTCTGGTGGTCTGTCGATGATATCGACATGGTTTTAGATGATATCGACAGATGTCTTAAAACTATCTGTTGATTTGTCAATGATATCAACAGGGTCTCGATGCCATTGATAATTCACAATATTTTTTACCCTGGTTGCTGGACAGTTTTGGTCTTGTTCCAATATCATCGAGAGACTTTCAGATGATATCGAGGTTGTCATCGAGAGTGACTCAATGACATCGATAAGTTTTGCAGATGCGATTGTAGAAATGCAAATTTTGTGGATTTTGTTTTCTATTTGGATTCTACCTCTTTCTATTCTTATTTAAAGGGGTGAATGCGGGATTGAGATGTATGTTAAGGCTTTCTAAAGGAGTTCTAAGGGTTCCTAAAAGGATTTTAAGATTTCTAAAGAGTGTAGCAAGGGTGAGATTCGAGGTTGTTCGAATCGGGTAAGTCATCTCTCTTTGTAATTTCTATTTTCATAGTGAAGATCTGTCGCTTTGTGCCGTGGTTTTTTTCCGCAAGAGTTTTTTACGTTAAATCTGTGTTCTCTTGTGTGTGCTTGGTGTCATTGGATTGCTATCCTAGATCTAGATTTGTGTCATTCCGCAGGCCAAAATCCCTAACAATAAAGGCATCAATTTAGTATAGTCATTCTTTTATAAAACCCATGAAGTGGAGCTCACTACTTGAATAGTTTGATTTACATTACAAATGCACTGCATATGCAATTTATAAGTTCTTGCATGTCAGCATGCTTTGCCCGAGTATCAAAGATTTTCTCAAGAAAAAATATATTTTTGCAAACTACAACTGCTCAAGGTGGCCAATAATAGCTAGGGAAGATAATAAGTATTGAAATATCATAGAGTCGTCCTTTGATGATGCATGCGTGCCCCAATATGATACATCCACATATTGGGACATGGTATGGATGACATGTATATAAAAAATTATAACCATTAGACATCCTATCCATCCACAGGCCTCCGTTGAAAGGAGATAGAAATGAAAATGGTTAAATAATCAAGAGGCAATTAATGCATAGGATTGCTTGACAGCATACCATGGATGTGCCTGATTAAAATTCAATATACCAATTGTACCTTGATTCCACGGTTACGGGTCTATCAGTCGAGGAGTTATGATTCTAATACGTTGGTACTTTTTTTTTTTTTTTTAGTGCGTGTCTATATATATATATATATATATATATATATATATATATATATATATATAACAGGGCCTGTTTACATGGCATATATTGACTAAAGTTAAACAGACATTGTCACAAAATCTAATCAGTTGAGCAACCTACCTCTGATACTTGGATTGGAAATAGGTTAACAGATATTTTCATTTTTAATCATCCAATATATGTTCAGAATCTGATTGTAAGATGATTATGGAAGCTTAATTTTGATACATCCAAACAGGGACCCGTAATTTGCATATTTTGATTTGACTTGCATTAGAAACCATGCAATTTATAAGTAATTTCTAGGTCCTAAAATGAGGCAGATCAAATTCCCAGTGGACCGCACCATAGGAAATAATGGAGATTGAACTCCTACTGTTGAAAACCTCCCAAGAGCAACAGAAGTTTTGAATCAAGCTAATATTTATGTTTTCCCTTCATCTTGACATATGTGATTTTTATGAACAAGTTGGATGACAAATAAACATTACAGTGTCTTTAAGATGGTTTCAACTGTGGAGGCCATATCATACATTGGAGCTTTTGATCTACCTTCTTTTTACACTTGTAAAATGATCAAAATTGATGGATGGCTCTATTGAGCCCCTACCATCCGTCTATCTCGTCAAGTTCTCATAGGATAGTACCTAATCTTGGTCTCACCTTAACAGAGACACATGGCAATTAAGTCAAGCCAAACATGATAAATTGTTCAACACAATATCATTAAAGAATTCACATCTTTTGCTAGCCACAAGCGGAAAAATCTTATTTATTTAAATCTAATCAAACTATATCATTTACACACTAAAGTAATGCTAACAATGTCAATAATGATTTGGACCAATTACCATGTACAAAAGTAGCATTTTTTTATTTGTAACAAGTAGAAGATCAAGATGGACTGCTAAAACACCTCTGAAACGACTCTAAAATTAATTTGGGTCCCGCAGATTTAGTAATGATCCTGCTACAAACCATGTACATAGAGTACTGCTCCTAGAACATGAAGGACTTAGCTGAACACCTGACCGTTTTCAAAGAAAGTCCACGCGAACACGCAAAGGTTGTTAGGCCGACCCTCCATCGTCCGATCAAATTCTGATACGTATTTCGTTTCTAACGGTCCAATAAACATACACCACTATGACAGTGAGATATCAAATAAGTGTGACATCTGGCTAACGATAGATTTAACCAGTACGCTAGTTTGGAAGGTTTATTCAATTTGAATGAGTTGCATGTGCCACGCGTGCAATTTCTAAGAAGCTGTGGACCATCCATCACACCGCCAGAGTTGTGGTGGTAGTTTGTCTCGTTCTTATTATCCTCAAGGTTTATTTCCAACATCTGGAGGACCAGAGCCCACATGCATGGCGATACAAGTGTCAGCATCTTCCGTTGAGATTTTTTGGTGCCCAATGACAAACAGGAGCCTGCCACGTGGCAAATAATTCTTGCTTGCACAAATAGGGCGCTGAGGAGTGGAAGCCGCAGAAAGGATTACCAGACACAGAAAATCCACGGATTGGCTGGTGTTTTTTCAGGCCCCACCATCACATCTCTCTCTCTCTCTCTCTCTCTCTCTCTCTCTCTCTCTCTGTTGGAAGAAAAAAAAATTCTGGCCTTTTTCCGCTAAATTGCATAAAATAAGAAACCCACATCTTTTCTTTTCTTCTTCTTGTTTTCTAAATAACATTCATCTCAGTTGGATGTAATAATAAACACCCACTTCTTCTTTCTACTACATTGCTCAGCTCAGTTGAGTGAAATAAAGAAACACCCACTTCTTCTACTATTTCTTCAGCTCAATTGCTTGAAATAGAAAACACTCACATCTTCTTCCTACTTCTACTTCATCAAATCATTTAAAAAAAAAAAAAAAAGAAGAAGAAGAAGAAAGAAAGAAAGAAACCCAATTTCAATCTTCTTCCATTTCTTCTTCTTCTTCTTCTTCTTCTTCTTCTTCTTCAATTATGGCTTTTTCGTTGTTCCATAGCACCACCCTCAATCCATTTTTAACATTCTTCTTCAAAAGCAACCATTCTTTTCCCATTTCCAAGGACCACTCTGACCACTTCCCAGCTTCCCTCCATCACAAGCACTCCTTTGCCGGTAATGACATCGAAAGAAGTAGTCCGCAGAAAAAGGTGAGTGCCGCTTCTGCTGTCAAAGAAGGTCCGGTTACCATTTCGACAGTGACCCATGATGGCGGGGCCCTCCCGCAGCAGCGGAAGGTTCGAATTCTTATAGCCGGGGGTGGGATCGGTGGGCTGGTTTTCGCTCTAGCTGCAAAGAGGAAGGGATTTGATGTGATGGTGTTCGAGAGGGATGTGAGCGCGATCCGAGGTGAAGGGCAGTACAGGGGCCCAATTCAGATACAGAGCAATGCGTTGGCTGCGTTGGAAGCCATCGATCCAGCAGTCGCTGAGGAGATCATGGCGGCCGGTTGCATCACAGGAGATCGGATTAATGGACTGGTTGATGGAATTTCTGGTGCTTGGTAAGCATTCCTCTTTTTTCTTGGCTTCTGTTCATGATCCACCTTTGATAATTTGATTATGAATGATTTGCATGAATACTTCCACACGGCTATCAGAGTAGGAGCTCAATCTAAGTTGATATAACGCGCCTTTGATATGAATTAAGGTTTGAAAATTGGATTTCAGTGCACCGCATTGATCACCATTGATATTGGGCGGTATCGCCCTGTATTAGGCTGTTATAATGGGCTGATTCAACCCTATCATTTATTGCTGAAACCAGTTCATGTCAGGCGATATGTACCAGTTTTGGATGATACTTTAAATGTTGGATGTGAATTACTGATGGCAGTTGGAATGGGTTGGGCTTGGGCTGAGTAAAAAGTAAGCATTGAATAGGCCCGGCCTAGTAGATACAACACCAGCAGTTCAAAGATCAGGCATAAATTCATAATACCTTTCCAGATCCGACAGTGGCCACCTACTCTATTCACAAACTCTATGTGATTTCACCAATTACAAAATTATGAAAAATAAACAACTAGCTAGTAGTGGATTTTTGGGGGAAATTTGCGTGTTGTTGATTAACTGACAAACTATTTGTGATTTGCAACTCATTTGGGAATAAATACCTGAATTTGTCCTGAATCATTCAGTCAAATTTGGTGGTGTTTGGTTGCAATTGTTGCAATGAATGCAGCCTTAAGGAAAAAAATGTTCTGATTTTTTAGAAGAAAACTCCCTGATATTTTGGAATTTTTTTTTGACTCGTGCTCAATTGCCTTGTGGAATACTTCCCGAATCCACACTTTCTAACGTTAATGACGGCTATATTCCAAATGTAACATGCAGACACATGAACAATCCTATTTTTAAGACTACTGATAGTTGAAGGCTGGCTTGATTTAGTTTTGGCATAAACCTACACTGAACTGATGGTCGAGACAAGGGAGAAAGATATTTCTCATAAATATTGCTCTTAAGCGGAATTTGGTTAGAGCTTTAAACTATCGGTATTGTGTATTTTGATCAATATGGTGCCCATATCAGCAATACATGCAATGGAAACTCTGCCTGGTTGCAACGCACTAGCCAGTCCCTAGCGTGGATGAGGGTTGTTGTCACATGGGCATCTGGTCTTAAGCTTATACCAAGTGACCATGAGGATGTTTGCTTCAAATTATTGTTGAATGAAGACTGAATCTTCTTCTTCTATCTTTCGCATGAGTGAAGTTTTTACCAAGAAAACTACACCCAAATTGCCTGTTCCTTTTCTTATCCAGGTAACTTTTTTTTTTTGCTCTTTGTTGAGAGATTTTGACTGTGATGATTTCAACAGGTTTAGTGTGGGGATCAAGAAGAGGGTTCACACACACCACACACACACGCACGCACATGGAAACACATGCACAGACACGCACACGCGTGCACAGATAATCAAGTTGTTGAGAAATGAGTTTCAGTTTTGGAGAAGACAAGGAACTTCAATTCCTCTGTTCATATCCTTTCTCCAAATCTTCTTCTCTATCTCTAATATCATTTGATGAACTGTGATCTTCTCTATCTAGTTAATGCAATTATATATATATATATATATATATATATATATATATATATATAGTGTATCTTGTTTCTTCCCATAATACCCTGGTATAGAATAAGATGACAAATGACACTTTCCTATTCTGAGTAAATTAGTGGTAACAATGGAATGATTGTTTTGTTTCTCAAACAAGTATTAATTATGCGGTACACCTCTCATTATCTTGCTCGAACAAAAGTTCGATTCCCTGTGATACATCCAGTAATTCCTACTTTGGCCTTCAGGTATATCAAGTTTGATACATTCACTCCTGCAGCGGAAAGGGGCCTCCCCGTCACGAGGGTAATTAGCAGAATGACTTTGCAGCAAATACTGGCTCGGGCCGTTGGTGAAGATGTTATTATGAATGAAAGTAATGTTGTTGATTTTGAAGATGGTGGAGATAAGGTAATCCAAACAGCCAGTCTGCTTTTAGCCCCGTGAAAAGTCAATCAGACAGTATATTCGATATCCCGTAAACTTTTAGATTCATTTAGATGCACTATTGAATCAAATTGCAATTATTAGTAACAAAAAAGAAAAGAAAAAACTATTTCTTTAGCATTCAAACTGAGGGGTGCATCCAAATGCCGCCTTAGAATGTATGACGAGTCTTTTCACAGTTTCCTGATTCTTATTACCTGTATTGTACATGTAAACACCATTATTACTAGAAGATTTTTTTCTCTCTCTATCAATATAAACATAATTTTATTTTTTAATTTCGCTTTTACCAAACTCAGGTTACTGTGATACTTGAGAATGGACAGAGTTATGAAGGTGACCTTCTTGTTGGTGCTGATGGTATATGGTCAAAGGTATATTAAATGCACGGATTTGAAAATCTTTCCATAAACTTGAGAAAGATGGCTTACTTTTTTCTCACAGAAATCAGAGAAATGACAATTCCATGATGAATAGGTGCGGAAGAGATTGTTTGGGCCCAAAGAGGCCTCGTACTCAGGCTACACGTGCTACACTGGAATTGCAGATTTTGTGCCCGCAGATATTGAAACAGTTGGGTATGTTTCCTTTTGTTTGGCACCTTGTATCAATTTTCTGCCTCTATGGATTTTTCAGGCCGTATGAACTATTTAGCAAGTTAGATAGTTGATAGTTTAGATTAGTTATTGTTATTACTCCAAACATATGATATCTTAGGCAGCAGAAAATGGACTGTCTGATATATAAATTATTTCTCTTCTCAAGGTACCGGGTATTTTTGGGCCACAAACAATACTTTGTTTCTTCAGATGTGGGTGCTGGAAAGATGCAATGGTATGCCTTTCACAAGGAGCCACCGGGTGGTGTTGATGTTCCCAATGGTATTCTTCACCACATTTCCTTTTTCTTCTGTCTTTTTTGTTACTCTAATGTCTTTGCCACAAAAAATAGGTGGGACGAGTCTATGATGGTGGCGGCGGCAACGGTGATTTGCAATATATTACCATAGAATTGAAACATTATGGCCTCTCATCATTTGTATTTCATCTATTTATCATAGATTCATGTCTATATGTGTTGGTTGCTTTTACATAGAAGGTTTTCTTAGAAAATATTTTATGATCGGAAATAATGATTATTCTTCTGATAATCATTATTTCCAATAAGATTGCATATAATAATACCTCATACCCCTTTTGATAGAACAAGGATTTCACTTTGTTCATTGTACCTCCATATGGAATTGAGGCATGTAACATATTGCATGTGTAAATGAATGTAAAGCAATGCAATGAAAAGCAAAGACTTGGTGACATGGGGTGGTTTTTTGTGCATCGATAAACTCCAATAACTGTAGAGAATGTGGAATACAACTTCATTAATCATCCGCCACAGTAAGTAACTTGTTTGTGTTATTTTGGCAGGTAAAAAGGAAAGACTGCTTAAGATATTTGGGAACTGGTGTGATAATGTTGTTGACCTGATACTAGCTACGGATGAGGAAACGGTTCTTCGTCGTGACATATATGATCGGATACCTATTTTTACTTGGGGAAAAGGTCGTGTAACCTTGCTTGGGGATTCTGTTCATGCTATGCAGCCAAATTTAGGTCAAGGTGGTTGCATGGCTATTGAGGTATGCTTTTTTAAGTAGTCATGGGCCTTTCCACTCATGAGCAGGGTTTGAAGTATCAGCAGTAACCAGTATGTATTCCTCGATACTCATCGGTTTTGGAGCCCAACGATACGCATGAGTTGCACATGACTTGTCAATTCACTTTTTTAAATCACTTATTTGAGGGAGATAAGTATTAACAAATGTTTATTAACATATTTGGTTGCATTTTGAGGGAGTTTTTTGGACTATTTTTGTGCAAAACTTAAGCGTATCGTCTGATACATATAGGGTATTGGTCACAGACTTGGGACACCTGATATATCGATTTTAACTCTTGCTCATGAGTAATTTCTACTTTAATTTTTTTTTTAATGAAATAGAAATATTGGGTGTATGAGTATCTTGATTGTGGGAACTGTGCATGCATGACCATGATCAAGTAATGATGGAAACATATAATTGTTTTTCCATGTTATATGCATCTAAGGTTCTTTTTTCAGTGTATTTCTTTCGTTAGCATGATCTAATTTATTAGGCACCCTTCTAACTTATTACATGTTTGCTTATTGTACTTTCTTCTTGTAGGATAGCTATCAACTTGCTTTAGAGCTTGAGAAAGCTTGGAGAGAGAGTGTTGACTCAGGAAATCCTATTGATATTCCATCTTCTCTAAAGCGGTAAACATCTTCCAGTCTAAAGTAAATAATAGAATTTGAATTTGAAACTTCAGTAATTAGACTGAACTTAGTCTTCAAGCATGGATATTAGAAAGTTGTCTATGTTTTTGATAGCTAAGGCTGACATGGGTTTCCATGTTGGGGAGTCCTATTTAATTGTTCCAGTGCTGCTCGACTGACATCTGTTATTTATGGTACTTTCTGTATCAGTTATGAGAGAGAAAGAAGATTGCGTGTTGCTATTATCTATGGATTGGCAAGGATGGCCGCAATCATGGCTTCCACTTACAAGCCATACTTGGGTGTGGGGCTTGGACCACTATCGGTAAGAACATGAAAGGCTTGATATGGTAGGGAGTGGTTTAATACTGTGAATTAGTAGATGTGGGTAATGAATACTTCAATGGGCTTTGGGTTCTTCATTTCATAACTGCCGAACACCTCTTTTGTAGTTTTTGACCAAGTTCCGGATTCCACATCCTGGAAGAGTTGGTGGGAGATTTTTTATTGATATTGGAATGCCTTTGATGCTGAGTTGGGTCTTAGGCGGTAACAGGTATGATTTTGTTCCTCTGTGTTATATTGTTTTCTTCTTGTTCCTAGATCTTTTATGTTTGCTGTTCGTACTGCTTATAAAACAAATCCATTTTCACTTGCAAGCTTCTCAATTCTAGATTATAGAATTTTCCTTCCAAGGAAACCAGTTGCACTATTAGGTTCTGCAGTTTTGTTTAAGCTGAACTGAAAAATCTATATTTCCTTTGCAGCTCAAATCTTGAAGGGAGACCACTAAGCTGCCGACTCTCTGACAAAGTATGTTTCTTGCAAAATTTATTAGAATCCACAATATTTGATTAATAAAAAATTTATCTGGAGAAATGCTCTCTACAAATCTTATTGCTGGTTAGATGCTAGAAACTGTAGGAAATATCCACCTCATACTCAGAAAGCCAATATATCTGTTTGTTATTGAAGGCAAGCAACGAGTTACGGAGATGGTTTGAAGACAATGATTCATTGGAGCGTGCACTTAATGCGGAGTATGACGTGCCATCAACGAATCTAGCCCCGATCAATTTCATTTCATTCTTGTTAGTAATTTCACTGTTCACTAGTTTTAATGAGACTATCTTATTTGTGTTGTAGGTGGTATCTTCTCCCCACGAAAAACGAAACTAATGGTGCATTGCAACGTATTCATTTAAGTAGGGATGAGCATAAGCCCTGCATAATTGGGTATGCCCGTGAGAATATATTTTCATAGCCTATTGTTCTGCCTTTTCATCTAACAGCCATTAGTGTAATGTTTGAATGAATTGCGTTGCAGGAGTGTTTCGCATGGAGATTTGCCTGGAATTTCAGTAGCTATATCTTTACCACAGGTGAGTTGAATTTACTGGTATTTTGCTAGCTTCGTTTTTAGAAATACATAAGAAAAGGGTGAAAGAAATACTATTCAAAGCTTATTTTATGTTCAAGAATGTCTCAAGTCCAACCGGTTAGACTGCAAGTTACAGTCCACCCAGCGAATAACTTCCAGCCTTTCATGTGTGTCTGGCATCCAACCAGTCCAATAGGTTTGTCTTATCACGAGGATCACCTTGGGCAAAAATCAGCCATATCCACTCATTGAGTGGATGGCATTTGTGTTTTGCTATTTATCTGAGGCTAGACATTGTGTTTTATGGTGTAGTCCACAAGAGTAGATATGGCTTATTTTTGCACTGGATGATCCTCATGGTGGGACCAACCTATAGGAAGGGTTGGACGCACATGCACTTAATTGTTTGGAAGATATCTGTTGGGTAGACCGTACTTGTTGTGGTCCAACCGTTGGACTTGAGACCCTCTTTATGATCTATTTTCCACTTTATTTTAAAAATTTTCATATGGAATATGACATATTTCCCATAATTTGCTTGTTATATTTCCTTGCATGCTTCTATTTGATCTTAATACTGTTACGTAACTACAGCTGCAGGATGGACCTACCCAACTTTTGAAAACTATATTTTCCATGATGTTCTTTCTACATATATGAAAACGAGGGTCCAATTTGGTTGCCGACAGACCAAATTAGTAATCTGCAGGCTCCTTTTGGCAGAAACAATGGGACGCATGTGGGGGCCACACCAATTCAGTGGTGTTCCATTGTCCCCACCAAGGGAGCACTATGAGTTAGTTGATATGGTACTTGGAAGGGTACCTTTCTCTTCTCTCTCAACAAACAATGAATAAGCTTACCTTCCAATACATCCCTTGAGGTTCATTGTTATCTAGTCCTATCTTGGACACTCTTTTGTATGTTATGATGTCATTTCCGTGATTTACTACGAAGGATTTTCCGTAGGTCATTCTTCCAAGCATAATATTGAGGAATGCAGAGGCTTTCTTGGCAAATTGATGTAAATTATTTTTGGATATTTAAAACCATCAGGAAAAAGGAAATTTTGTTCAAGATCTGATTCTCAGCATTGTTCTAGGTTCTTTTTTTCCCCTTTTTTCTGTTGAGAATTATGATTCCTGGCATGGTTAAGTAGGATAATTTTTTTTTTCAGGTATCTGAAAAGCATGCACGTATCCACTGCAAAGACAATGCCTTCTACTTGACTGATCTGCGCAGTGATCATGGCACCTGGATTACTGAGTAAGTTATGGAAAGTGAGATCTTGTGGTTTATCTTCAGAATATGTCTGAAAATATTGACTCTGTTAATCCTTGCAGCATCGAGGGGAGACGATACCGAGTGCCTCCAAACTTCCCTGTTCGATTCCATCCATCTGATGTCATTGAGTTTGGTTCTGATAAGGTAATAAAATATTCTTCTTCAACTAATGCTTGAAACATATGTTTGCATGAGTCATTTTTTCAGCTCTCATGCATGGACAAAAAGCTTTAGACATTTCAATGATGGGGATCAAACATGCAAAACATGTCCATACCATTTATCTTGCATTTTAATGATAGATGGTTATATTACAAAAATCTAACATATGAAGGTAGTGTACTGCAGTTTCCACCACCTTGATTAGCGATTTTCATCCTGCTATTTAGAAACCTACATGCTTACAGAGGTGGTTGCAAAACAATCACTGCAGATGAAAACATCACTTACTGAAATAATCCACAACATAACAAAATGAGGGTGCTTATAAAAGTGATGTATTGCCAGTACAATCGCACAAATACCCTTAATAAACAATAATATCTATTCATGTGTAGACTAACCCATTCCTTTACACTCCCCTTCAAGTTGTACATTGATGTTTCACATGGACAACTTGCTCTTCAAATGGCGATGCCTTTCCTTCATTAATGCATTTCTGAAAGACTGTTGCTTGTTCCTTTGTGCCAATAGATCTGTCTTCAAGCGCTTTGCCTTCTATTTTCCCTCCAATAAAGTGATGATAGATTTGGATATGCTTTGTTCTCCCATGTAAAACCGAATCCATAGATATCACAAGAGCACTTCCATTATCACAATATGATCCTGGGTTGTTGATGCATGACATGAAAATTAGATATGATCTGCAAGATTTCAGGCTTTAGATCATAATAATTTAGAAATAATCACAATAATTCCACATCCCACATAAAGTCAAGCATTCAACAAGGGGAATCTACGAGGGTCTAAGCCTATACATGTTAGGGCTGAATCAATTAAAAATTATAGACCAAACAATGCTCAAAGGATAGTAGATTCATCCACACATGCAAACGATTATTTCCCAATTCAAGGGATTCTCACGTTTCAATTCGGGAAAACCTAGGGTTTCAAAAGTGGAATAGAACTTGGGGATTTGAGATGATCTAGGGTTAGGGTTATGGAAACAATATGAAAGATGAGTGAAATAGAGACGAGAGGAAACCTGTGATTAGCCTCCACGTGTGGACAACAAACCGGCCTGATGCACGCGTGTGGGGCCCACAAACCTGGAACTGGCCAGCTAGGGCCTGGTCGGCCAGGGATGGACCACCTTCCCTCCAAATTTCAGCCCAAACGGATGATCGGTTTGAACACAGTGCTCCGCCTAAGTTTTACCCCTCATGCAGGGTCAGATTCTGGAAATCTGTTGTAGGGGAAAGATTAGCTGCAAACGTGGGTGGATTTGATGAGGGGATGACTGTAGGAAATGAGGAATATGGAGGGTAGGAGATGGGGCCGATTTGGGATGGGTGGCTTCGCACCACGGTAGTTAGCCCTTCGAAGAAGGGAGGGTTTCGCACCCAATTAAGTTTCCACAACTCGAAGAATTAGAGAAGCAGGAAAACGCAGAATTTTATTAATCATTTTCAATGAAAAAACCCTTCAAGGGGTTGCCTATTTATAACAAAAAAAAAAAAAGACTCATCAAGAGCTCTTATAGCAGATGCAACCCTTAGATCATCTGTCTCCAGGAGACCAAAGTAAAAGTTTTCGACGAACGGTTGATGAGAACGCTTTGGAAGGCTTCGGATGCTAAATGGGTGGCTAAAGATGCGTCGGGTAGTTCAGGGGGTATTCTTATTGCTTGGAGAACTGCTCTTTGGTCTCTCGTGAAGAGTACAATAGGTGATTTCTCAGTTTCAGTTATTCTGAGAATAATGCCTCGGCAACGAACTTTCTCATTTGCTCAATTTATGGCCCTACCAACAATGCTCTAAGGGATGACTTCTGGGAAGAACTGACCATAGTCCGCCAAAGTTTCGACGGTCCAGTGTGCTTCGTTGGTGATTTCAACACCACCAGGTTTGCGAACGAGAAATCGTCTGGGCTTAAGACGAAGGCCCACATGGTAGCCTTCTCCTCATGGATTGACAACAATGGTTTGGTTGATCTTCCTTTAATCGGTTCTGGCTTCACCTGGATGAACGGGAGACTATCCCCGATTATGTCCAGGCTGGATCGTTTTATCCTCTCTCCCGATTGGCTGGATCTTCTTCCTTCCTCCTCTCAGTCTGTCCTTACCAGGACTACATCATATCACTGGCCCCTTCTTCTTTCTGCTGAGGAGGTAGACTGGGGTCCAAAGCCTTTCCGTTTTGATATTTCTTGGATGCATCGTGCAGGGTTCAAAGCTATGGTGGCAGAGTGGTGGAAGGAGCTTCAGGCTCAAGGCTTTGCAGGCTTCAGACTGTGTTCCAAACTAAAGATGCTAAAAGAAAAACTCAGGTAGTGGCACAAGGAGGAAAGAAGAAAATTTGAAGTGGAGATGGACTCAATCTTGTCGAAAATTCAGCAGATTAACAGTCGTGCAGAAAGCAGTCCAATGACGAAGGATTCCCTGGCGAAGAGAATTCAGCTCATCCAATGTCTCTCAGCCAAAGTCCTAGAAGATGAAATCTCTTGGAAGCAAAAAGCTCGTGCAAAGTGGATCAAGGAAGGTGACAGGAATACGAAGTACTTCCATAGCATCGCCAGTATGCACGCTAGGGTCAATCGCATTAGCAACATAATGACCAATGGCAATCGGTCTAAGGACAGCGAGACTCACTCGGGAAGCCATCTCCTATTTTCAAGGTCTCCTCCAAAATGAGGGATGGTCTAGACCTCGGCTGGATAACCTCTCATTCCAGACTATAAGCGAAGAAGATGCAGTGGCCCTGGAGCTGCCGTTCTCAGTAGAAGAGGTTAAAGAGGCTATGAACGCCTTAGGAGGAGACAAAGCGCCCGGCCCTGATGGTTATCCAATTCAATTTTTTCAAGTCTTCTGGGACCTAGTTCAGGAAGAGGTGATGGACTTTCTCAATGAATTTTACGTCAGAGGGAGAATCTTAACTAACATTGGGGCGACCTTTATCGCGCTGGTGCCTAAGTTCTCAGGAGCTTCATAATTCAAAGAATTCAGACCTATCAGTCTCATTGGAAGCCTATATAAAATCTTGGTTAAGATCCTAGCTATCCGTCTGCAGAAAGTTATAGGATCAATCATCAGTCCTAATCAATGCGCTTTCATCCCGGGAAGATAGATAATCGACGGGGCCCTCATCGCAAATGAATGTCTCCATCCTAGTCATCGATCGAAGAAGAAATTTATTTTCTACAAATTGGACATGGAGAAGGCCTACGACCACATCGATTGGGACTTCCTTCTTTATATGCTGAAGTGTATGGGTTTCGGTGAGTTATGGAGGAGATGGATCAAGGAATGCATCAGCTCGGCGCAGTTTTCTATTCTCCTGAACGGATCGCCAAAAGGTTTCTTTAAAAGCTTGCGCGGCCTAAGACAAGGAGACCCTCCATCTCCCTTTCTTTTTCTAATTATCGGCGAAGCCTTTATCTTTGATGCTTCTTAAAGGTCAGACAGAAGGTATTCTCAAGGGTGTCCAAGTGAAAGGGTTACATGATCTGATCTCTCATGTGCAGTTTGCGAACGACATCCTAATATTCTCTAAGGCCAGCATTGAAACTGTCTCTAATCTGCGTACAATTATTCGATGCTTTGAAGCGGTTGCGGGGCTGAAGGTGAACATGTTCAAATCCATAATCTATGGAGTCAATATGGACAATCAGGAGGTTAGCGTCTAGGCAAACCTTATGGGGTGCTCCTCGGGATCTTTCCCGACTACATTCGTGGGCCTCCCTTTATGCATCGGCCGACCAAAAAAATGCCAATGGGACAAGGTCATCCAAAGATTTCATCATCATCTGGCTGCGTGGAAGTGTTGTTACCTATCTATCGGTGGCCGGCTCACGCTGATTAAAGTAGCGTTATCCAATCTTCCAACCTACTTCATGTCTTTGTTTCGCTGCCTTGCTACGGTCCCTAAATCCATAGACTCCCTCAGGCGTGATTTCCTCTGGCGCGGTAAGGACGACAAGAAGAGTTTTAATCTGATGGAGTGGAGACAAGTGTGCAAGCCGATAAAAGATGGGGGAGTTGGCATAAAGGATTTAAAAACGATGAATCGGGCACTCTTAGGGAAATGGATTTGGAGGCTTGGTACGGAAAAGAATAGCTTGTGGAATAAAATTATCAAAGGAAAATATGGGAGCTCGGAAGGAGGTTGGTGGACATCGGAGTCTTCCTTGTATAGGGCTTCTGCCATCTGGAAAGGCATTTATTGCCTGAAAGAAGAGGTCCTCCAAAGGATAGGTTTTGCAGTAGGCAAAGGTGATTGCATTCACTTCTGGATAGATATCTGGCTTGGAGACATCCCGCTGAAAGACAAATTCCCTTCCATTTTCCATCTCGCTGTGAAGAAAAACAGCTTCATTGTTGATAATTATTCTATCGTAGCAAACAGAGTGGTTTGGAATATTCAATGCCGTAGGAATTTGGAGGATCGGGAAATCAGCGAGTTGGTAGAGCTGATGGATTGCGTGCAGCATGCTCTTCCGAACTAGACGTTGAAGGACAATCTAATGTGGAAAGCTGACAAATCCTCACTCTTCACAGTCAGATCCCTTTACAAGCAGCTCTCTCTCATTCATGACAGCTCCTCACCGCAGGGTCTTCATTTCCTTTGGAAGCATGCCGCCCCTCCAAAATTAATCATGTTTGGGTGGTTGGCTGGGAACAGGAAAATCCTCACTATCGATAACCTTAGAAGAAAAGGCATATGGTTTTAACCAATGTTTGCATCTGTTGCCTGAAGGCGGAAGAATTTGTGGACCATCTGTTGATCCATTGCCCGTTTGCTCGATCCATTTGGTCAGACATCATCTCATGCTTCAAGGTCAGTTGGTGTTTCCCTAGGGATGTAGAAGCGCTTTTAAAGGCTTGGCATGGCGTTAGAATAGGTAAGCTGAAATCTCGTCTATGGCGGATGGCGATTATGGCAATATGGTGGGCGGTGTGGACAGAAAGAAACAACCGCTGTTTCCGCAACGAATCGAAGTCTTCTCATGTCGTGGCTTCCTCCATCAAGTGTCTGATTGCGGAATGGGTTTCCCATATGGATGGGCCTGATGTAGATCTAGCTTTCCTTGAGGCTTAGTTTTTCTTCTGCTATCTCAGCAGTGCCCCTTGTTTTTTTTTTTTTTTTTTTTTTTTTCTGTTCTTTTTTTTCTCTTACTATAAGTTATCTTTAAAAAAAAAAAAAAAACTATACCCCAAAAGCCGCGCCATGTGCGCATACTATTACTTAAAGACGAAGTAATAAAAAATAACAACTAATCAATGCAATCTAAACCGTTCATGATGTTCCTAATAATGGTAATAAGCAAAACTCAAAGTCCCAGGTCACCTAGGGTAGTGGGCCACGATCATGAGATTCAATGATGGGATCCATATGATGATCGGGTCCACCCCAAGGAACCAAAACACTATCCTCTAACTAGGAGGCCCTCCATGGATGTCGTCATCGATCCAGATTGAAGGTGGGGCCCTCCTCCTTGCTTACGTGCGTAAGGGGGGCGTGCATGTGTACGAAATGTCCCCATCAGTTGCAACCTTTGTCCTAGTTTCATAACAATACTCGTTATTCTGGCTGCTGCCACAGTCTTATATTCTGCTTCAGCTTGACCTTGCAACAGTCTTTTGTTTTCGGCTACTCCATGAGACATGATTAGGTCCAATTAAAATACAATAACCAGTAACTAACTGTCTTTTAGTCGGATCACTTGCCCAGTCACTGTCAAAGTGACAAATGTAACTAGCAGACTAACCATGTGGAACTCATTTTTTCTGTACAGTAGACCATCACTGGGTGTACCCTTGATATACCAAAGGATTCTCTTTACAGCTTCCCTGTGCTCAACTTGTGGACTATGTATGAACTGGCTAATTTGATTCACTGCACAGATGGTCTGGCCGGATGAATCCTGAGCAACACTAGATCCATCACTGAGCAATTCAACAAAATCTTCAACTATTCCCCCATCTCCTGTTCAACACTGATAGAGTTCCAATAGGCTTAGCATCGATCATCTTAGACTGTTTTAGAAGGTCCATTGCATATCATTGCTGACAGACGAAGTAATTGATGCTCTGTTCAACTTCTAGGCTAAGGAAATCTTTCATCAGAAATGCCTGAAATAAAGTCTGTTTGATGCTTTGTATGCTTTCTGAACAACTTCCGTTGGAACAATATGACCGACATATAGTAACAAAATCATGATGCTCAATTGATAAACAACGAATGATCAGAAGTACTCTGTACATACCCCTGTCATTTCATGACAGAACAGAAGCTGTTGAACATGGCCTTGATGGTTGTTTTAGACTAGATATGGCTCTATTCAACCTGCACACCATCGAACCCAGGTTCCCAACTTCATGTCCAAGAGGTTTAACTCCATGTAGACTTCCTCCTTGAGGTCACTCATGAAGAAACACATTCTTCATGTCTATTTGAAAGAATTCCCAGTTATATGTACTATTCAAAAATAAAACAATATGGACCATGCCCACTTTAACAATGAGACTAAATATTTCATCGTAACTGTCGTCCTGCTTAAACTTCACTTTGTAAACCCATTCGCAAACCAACTACATTTTTACTGGTCGGGGGAGGGACGATAACACAATTATGACAATGGTGAAGGGCAGACATCTCTTCATAAAGATTGAGGCAAATAGTGAAGAGGCAAGAAGTAATTATGATTTTTTGGAAGGAAAGGAGAGTTAGGAGAAGATAACTACCAAGACGAAAGGATGGGGAAGGGAATCATGCCCTGCTCGATTGTGTGCTCTGATACCATGTAAGTTCTAGTACAGAGAAGATAGAAACGTAGACAAAGAATAGAACAGGGGAGAATACTATTTTCTAATGGTTGCTCCATGTAGGTTTTATATAAAAGTGAGTATTACTAGTCCGTCACAGTATCCACATACTTCCAAAAGTCCCTTTTTTTTTTTCCTTGAGGGATGCCAAAAATCTGAGACATACATATGGGACTCATGTACGGGATCCCAACTGCTCATGCAGGGGTCCATGAATTGGAGATGCCCCCAAAGGTGCACTGATTGATCCTACCATCTGGTTGTAGGACCTTTTACCATTCAATGTGGATGGTTGGGCTTTTTTGTTTCAACCTGACTATTTTCAGGCCGTACGTTAGTGCATGTTTTGAGCTATGCCCCATCCACAGTTCCCTTCCCAAGATGGACAGTCCAAGCCTTTCACATGCAGGCCAGGTGTACAGTTTTAGATTAAGTTGCATCATACATATATAATCAGGCAATGAGTAGTATCTTTTTCAAAAAAAAAAAAGAAAAGAGAGAGAGAGAAAAGAATAGTCTCTTTTTCTTTTCTGGTAGGAATAAAGTCTTCATGTTAATCTTAGTAGTCTGCGTCTGCAGGCAACTGTAATTGCTGCGTTACCCAAATCTGTATAATAATAATATTCATTATTCGGTATAGAAGTTTTACCTGTCAGATGGATGTCTTTGCAGGCTGCATTTCGAGTGAAGGTGCTGAAAGCTCTTCCAGAAACTGGGATGAAGAATGATAATCAAATTCTACAAGCAGCGTGACAAGCAGCAGCTACTGTGTTTGAAGTACCGTGAAATTGTACAGCATGAAAGCAAACAGGCAGAACAATGTAGTGGTGCTCTTTGCCACTGATATCAATCAAAACTAAAGGTCATACTAGAGATGGGAGTAGTGTGTATAGATTAATTCATCTTCACCCCGTTTAGGAGACGGATACTGAAATATTTTTTTGTATATTGAAGAAAAGCTAAAGGGAAGATTCGAATACAAACATTCCCTGCCCAGTATCTCTTTCTTTTTCTCCACAATATTCAGTCTTATATCATAGATGTAGATGTGTCAATATGTTATATATTTCAATTGCATGAGAATTTTGATATAAGATTTTAGCTATCAAAGACCCCTTTTAAGTGTCAACAATAGCAGCTGACATGGGCTTAGCAAGGAGCCCTAGGCTTGTTTGGTGGGATCCCTGTGGCTGACTGTAATTTTCTCAGTTGCATGGGTGCCTTCTCAGGGCACTGTTGTGTGCCATCTGGAAAAGAAGCCTCCTTGTCATGAAGAGTTCTGCAAGTTCATATGGATGCACCCTTTTGTGGGATTTTTGAATAGGAGAGTAGGGTGAGAATTATGACAGTTGTGGAGAACTGTGCAAGCTCATGTGAGGAAGTAGCTGAGCTTGCTGCTTGTGGGTGTTTGGATGCATCATTGAATTGAATTGCTATTAACCGAATCGAAATTCCTTAGTTCCTTAGAATTCAGGCTCCATATTCAGTTTGACCATTTTGTTGCATCCAAGTTGGATTTTAAAAAACAGTTAAGATTGAGTGGAATGATGGAACAAGATTCATTTAGCTTACCCCAATTAATTGGTATAAAGCTTAGATGATGATTTGAAAAAAATGTGACTGCAATTTGACCGTCACTTCCTAATTGTGATTGCTGGGGTATGTAATGAAACTGTTCATGGTTTCCTGGTGATTAAGACTAAACATACTTGATTCAGTTTATTTGTGCATTCAAATGCTTCAAATGCATTCTATTGCATGTGCAAGCCGCATAAAGTGGCTTATTGTAAGTTCACCACAAGGCCATGCATATATATTTTTTAAAATCTTTTTGTCAAGGTTTAGCTTTTCGATCGGGCTAAAATTGAAGCCCTTCGGTCCTAGTTGTGCAATGATCAAGCCATTAAGTTGCTAAGGAAACCATAGGGGAAACAAATACAAGGCTAGGCCAAGAACAAGTGATTTTCTCGTCACTTTGTTCCCACAAAGATGCCCAGACTGCCAAAATACAAACACAAACAGCAACCTGACCCCAAACTACCCTAGAAGCAACTTTCAAGGGCGAACGAAAAGAAGAAGAAGAAGAAGAAGAAGAAGAAGAAGAGAGCATGACATCCTCATAGAATTTTGGAATACAATACAACAATATTCATCTTTTTAGGCCCAATATGATATGTTAGATACAACTGGATTGCATTAGGGTGTGTTCTGTGGTGTTATCATTCTACAAATGGACTGCATTAGGTTTGTGTTCTATAGTTATCATTCTACCATGTCTTTTTCATTCCGTTGACAATCAATTTTGTGGTGTAGATAGTTATGACCCTCTCCTCTATCTGCCTCGAAGGAATAATTCCTTTGGCATTAATTACAACCTTGGCCACAACGATGCTTGCTCTCAAATTATTTTGTGGAATGGATTTTAATTGAGCATCTTTGGCTTCATGATTACATGTGCTCAGGGAGAAGTTTTGTATAAATATAACGCATGCTATTACGTATTTTAGTTTGAGTTCTTTTCTATAAAAGAGTTAGAATAGAGTAACTAAGTTAAATTGTAATGATTATGATGGTTTTTCACATGTATGTATAGTATAATCGAATGTGTTTTTCACAAAAATCATGATATGGCATCCTGAAGGATCTCTCGGTTTGATCATACCAGATTTTTAATTAATCTAAACATAAGGATGGTTTAGATTTTTACCTTTGCACAATTGGTCACTATGAGAACCGTTAAGTTATTAATATTGATCCTCCAAGCCAAGAGGCCTCTCCTTGATTTATCTCAGGTGGAAGAGGTTAGAGAGCCACCATTTACACCTTTGGTAGGGACCGTGGGAGACGTATATCATCCACACGAGACCATACACAATCACTAAAATGTGTAGAGATTGAGATGAGAGAACTCTTTCAAGGTATTCTCTGTTTTCTCTCCGAGTGACGCCCAAAGGGTGAATGTTATGGCTCTCTAGTTGCACCCCTCTCCTTAGGATGTGATCATATATAAAAAGGATTTAGAGTTTCAGTGGTATATCAAATATGTTATTCCACGACCCTACAAACTTAAGTATATCTTACTAAGAAGAAAGTTTGTTAAATACCCTATCTATATATCTACTCATGATTTAATCTTTCCACTGCCATGACCATCCACCAAATATTTATATATTATACTGATCAAATAATGGACCATCAGATCTAAACTATAAGATCATCATCAAGAGAGATCGATAACATTTCAATGATTAAAATAAAATATCATCATTTTAAAACCTTAAAAAAAACTGTTAAAAACTTTTTAAATGTCGAGCATAGTATACAATAATTTAATTAGATATAGAAACATACACTTATTCTTAGGTAAATCCAATGAATCATTTGTGCCATGCAAGAATCAATAACTCCTTGTGAAAGTATCCCGTTACATTTACTTTAATGGTGATGTAGAACGTGTCACAGAGATATTCCCAGCATGGTTGAGCCAAAAGGAGGTGGTCGTAAATTGACCATAACTTTTGATTCGGGTATCGTTACGGGGCGTACAACCTATCAATCTTTATTGAAACGGGCCATCCGAGGTGAACCGACTCACAAAGTGGGTCGCATTTGTTTGTTTCGTCAGAAAACGCGAGCTTTCAGCTTAAAAACGAAATTTAAGAAAAATTTTACTATTTTTAATAATTCCGATTTTTTAATATTTTTTAGACTTTTAGATTTTCTTTCCTTACAGAAATAACTTTTAATTATACTAGGACTCTTCTAGAGAATTTTTATTTGCAATTTTTATTTTTAGAAATTAGGCCTTAGAAGAGTTATTATAATTAGGATTTTTATTAGAGTTAGAATTTTGCTATTTTTGGTAATTACGAATTTTAGTTTATTTTTTTTTATATATTAATGATGTAAGGAGACACATTAGGAAAATTATCAATGATCAATTAATCAGTTTCGAATTTATTAGAATTTATTTTTATTTTCTGCTTTCTTTCCTCGTGGATTCGAGAAGTCTTTGTGAGGAGTCCAAAGAAGCTCCGTGGATTCGGAGTATTTATTCTCATCACGTTCATCCCTGCGTCAATTGGTATCAGAGCGAGGTTTCCCCTCGGGCCGATGACAAACAATGAAGGTATGAATCAAAATCCTGTGGACGGTGATTCAGGGATTCATTATCTTTTAGAAAGAATGGAAGCTTTCCACCAGAAGAGTCAGTTGACCATGCAAGGGCTGCAGGCAACCCTCAACTGTATTGCGGATGTGCTAATTCCGCCTCGAGCTCAAAGTGATGCTCAACCGCCCGTGGCCGCTGTACGACACAACTCCAATTTCTACAAAGTACCATCAGATGAAAGTAAATCACAGGCCACCACTTCGATTATGAGGAAGTCGTTATACATGCCAAAAGTAGAAATAGAATTACAGCGAGACAACATCTTTCGAACAAGGTGCACTGCATACAAAAAAGTCTATAATGTGATCATCGATGTCAGGAGCGATGAGAATTTCGTGTCGAAAATAATGGTGGAAAAGCTACAACTGAAAACAGAAAGACACCCATCTCCATACAGGATTGGATGGATCAAGGAGTCAACAAAACAGAGGTAACTGAACGATGTCGTATATCTTTTTCCATTGATAAATATTATAAGGATGAAGTAATGTGTGACGTGGTCGACATAGAAGCTTCCCATATGTTACTTGGTCAACCTTGGCAAAATAATATTAATGCTACACATAGGGATCGGGATAACTTATTTATCTTTATTAAAGATGGTAAAAAGATAATCCTCGGCCCTATGAGAAGGGAGAACCAACCCAAGACTTCTAAAGTTGAGGAACAGTTTCTTACAACTAAACAGGCTTTTGTTAAACAATCTGAGGAAACAAGACATATACATTCATTAGTTGAAAAGAAAGAATATATGAAGCTTGTGAATATCCCAGAAGATTTGAAGCCAATGTTGCATGAGTTCAAGAAGATTGTGCAAGATGAACTCCCCAATAAGTTGCCTCCCATACGAGATATACAAAATCACGTTGATCCCGTCTCAGGGGCAAATCCGCCTAATCGCCCACATTATCAGAAAAAATATGAGATCTTAAAGACAGATGTGAAGGAACTGATCAATATTAGTCAAGTAAAGGAAAACATGAGTACATGTATTGTGTCAGATGTGAAGAAACTGATCAATATTAGTCAAGTTAAGAAAAGCATGAATACATATATAGTGTCAGCTCAAGAGCTTAATGCTAAGTACGAAAAAAGGGCTAATGAACATCGGCGTCAGAAGTTATCTCAGACTCATGTGCCAAGTCCCTTGCGTAGATGAGTTTTTTCAGGTGGAGTGGTCTGATGTAGAACGTGTCACAGAGATATTCCCAGCTTGGTTGAGCCAAAAAGAGGTGGATCGTAAATTGACCATAACTTTTGATCCGGGTATCGTTACGGGGCATACAATTTATCAATCTTTATTGAAACGGGCCATCCGAGGTGAATCGACCCACAAAGTGGGTCGCATCTGTCTGTTTTGTCAGAAAACGCCCGCTTTCAACTCAAAAATGAATTTTTAGAAAATTTTTACTATTTTTAGTAATTCCGATTTTTAAATATTTTTTAGACTTTTAGATTTTGTTTCCTTATAGAAATAACTTTTAATTATACTAGGACTCTTCTAGAGAAATTTTATCTGCAATTTTTATTTTTAGAAATTAGGCCTTAGAAGAGTTTTATTAGAATTATGATTTTTATTAGAGTTAAAATTTTGCTATTTTTTGTAATTATGAATTTTAGTTTATTTTTTTCTATATTAATGGTGTAAAGAGACACATTATTAAAATTATCAATGATCAATTAATCAGTTTCGAATTTATTAGAATTTATTTCTATTTTCTGCTTTCTTTTCTCGTGGATTCGAGAAGTCTCTGTGAGGAGTCTAGAGAAGCTCCGTGGATTCTGAGTATTTATCCTCATCACGTTCATCCCTGCGTCAAATGGTTCCTTCACGGACCTCGTAAGGAGTCAAAGCCAATCAATCAAAATTGCGACCATTACACCTACTCAAGTGTCAGGATTTATCATCTTTCATGTATCATGGTTCTTATAACCAATTGATCATAGTTCAGGCTAAAGGGCCTCTTAGACTAGTAACTTAATCTCGATCCTACCAATATAAGTGCCCAAAGGTCCACCTTGGATTATATATCCATGGTACACATATTCCAACGTGAGGTACAAAAAAGGCACGGAAACACTAGTTAGTCCTTATAATGGAGACTATTCATTTTTCCATAAGTCACTCCTCTCGCACATAACGCCCATGCATCTTATAATCCAATCCTTATTAGCATATCCTAAGTATAAGTAATGATCACGGTACATGAGATCACTGAGAACCATGGACCATAACTCTCCCTAGTCAATAATCATGTGTCAAATCTCAAATTCTCAAGGATAACATAAGGAATCAATCATTTGCACGACTCATACTCACCGTGTTTAAGATGACACCATTAATTAACTAAGAACCATAACTTGTCCACCAAAGACATTTGACCATCATGATCTACAACATTAATTGTCCATATTTCATCCATATGGCCCATTCTTTTAGTATACACATTGATTTTTCAAAACACCAGCCTAATATATTACACACCTCAACTTAGCTTAATGAAGTCAAAGATTTGATTTACTTCTGAAAATTATTTCACTTGTCTTGAGCCGAAAACCCCACAAAATTGGTGGTACAAGTGTCCTCCTTAACTCATGCCACAAATGAGATATAAGTGTTCATAAAACACATATTCGGCAAAGGTGCTTCTTCAAATTATCCACTGTGAGAATCTTATTTGCTATAGGAATCCATCCGGATTCGCACTCAGCGTCCACATCCCCTCAGACAAAAGAAGCCGGCAGTTAGATACTTAGATTATAACTCAGGCTTAAATTACTAATTGGAACTTCCAAATGAGTAAGAAATAATAAATTACTGAGCACACGAGTGGATCTTCAGCTGAAGCTCTGATCTTCTTTAGTATACTCTAATAAAATCTTAAAAATCAAGTGCCCATGTTTTCTAACCGAAAGTACAAAGGATGTGTGGATTTTGCTGTAAGGTTAGCATTTCCTTTTGTATTTAACCATGATACTCGGATACGGGACCATGGCTTTTACACTTTTAAAAGTGTCGGGTTCGGATACGCCCCGGATACGCTAAGTACCTAAACATAAATTTCAATGCACACGTGTGCATTTTTAACTCCTATCTTGCCTTCTTAATGCGCTTTATCAAAAGAGAGAAACTTTGTTACTCTGGTGAAATGTGATGGATGATACGCAGGCACTTAGAAAGCACTTAGCAATTTCGTTTCTAGCATATAAGTAAAATTAAAGTGTCCAAATTGTGGGTCCCAGTTGAGATGAACCAGAAATTATGCTTATTTGATTATCTGAATATTGGATTGGTAGACATTTATTGAAGGTTAAAAGTGAAAATCATCCAATGGTAAGTGTTCATTATCAGTGGTTAGGATTTCTCAACTGATCTGATTTTGTGATTGTGAATTAGCAACAGTGAGTTCCACAATCTAGTCGGTTTAGTTGGAGATAACACATGCCATGTGTACAATTTTAGGGTGCCTGCGTATCAAACATCATCTCTGCCAGAGCAACAAATAACCCACCCTATAGAGATTCTTTGTAGTATGTACTTTACCAAAATCGAGGGAGAGAGAGACCTAGCCTTATCTAGAGAGAGGTAAGATGAACGTTTGTCTGGCTAGTGGCTTTAGGTGACGAGGAATCATAGGATCCTCCACACGAGTATTTGCACCATATACTCGGTGTTAATTTCTGATAAGTGGGTCCCATCTTTCTGCAATCTATAGTCACTGGTCTGTCGCAAACAACTATAGTTGGACTGTGATCCAAAAATCTTATACATAGAACAATCTTAAGTTCTTAACCCTTTGATTTGTGGCCTACAAATAGATGGTTGAGAAGAGAAATACAACAACGGTCCCAACTTCTCAAGCAAAATTGGTGGCTAGGATCTTTCAATATCGTTGATTTTTACGGCATGGTCCATCCAAGGTGGCAATCAATAGACCAATGGTCTGGATTACCTAACCATGGGCTCCACTTGTCAGAAACGAAAACCAGAGTACACTACTCGGCCTCGGTTCGAGGGTCTCTCAGGCCATAATAATCAAATGCAAAGTAGGCCATCACACGAATAGAATCAATTGATTAATGGCGTGTAAAGCATATATAGCATCTCTATCAACAAGGAATTGCATGATTGCTCAATCTCTCCCCACCCATATTCCTCTCTATGGGACAACGGTCGTTTGAACCATCAAAAAATCATCACCGTCCATCACCACCACCACTACCTTTTTTTGTGAAATGTGCACTTTTAAAAGCCAATTCACATGCGCAAAACATAGGACCCACTCGTCGATGATCCTCTTTGGATGGATTCAGTCCATCCAAAATGGTAAATATAATCAGCACCAGGAATTTGAACCAACGGTCAGTTTCTCTTAATCTTCATTTATTTCGTTCATGTGGCCCACCTGATGATGATTTCTTGTGATTTTTTACAATATAAACTCCAATTCCCTATCCTAATGGTAGGATCTTCAATACTCCGTAGTGCAACGTCTCCCTCTCCCTCACACTTTGAAAACGCTAATCCACATTAACCTTTGATTTGCACGGTTAAAAACAAGTTTTAGATATAAACTAATACTAGTTATAATAACAATAGCATTGAAAATAATTTCAAAGGGCTTAGATTAGCAAACCATTGTAGGAATTGCTTGGGTCTCTACCATCATTGGTCGGGATCAAGAGGGCTTCATGGCCATTGATCTAATAGATCTCATACGCTTGACCTTTCAGCTACGGCATCTATACCGTTGAGATTGCGACACGGCTCTGATTGCACGAATGTAAGCTTCCTTTCCATGTGTGAGGCAAGTGCAATTAGCATTCATATTGATTTTTATATTGATCTATAATGAAGCAATGATACCCTGTTAAGCACTTTTATAGGCTTTTAAGCATCCATTATTCGATGGTGATAAAATCTAAGATCTAACAACCCTAAGCTAAGGAAAAAGACTTACTTTTACAAGTGTTTTAGTATTGGAAGAGCACATGGGTGGTGTATCCCTCTTCTATTATCTTAATTCATGGCTTAATCCATGAGCATATAAAATAGATTATACCTGACTTAGGCAGGTCTCTACTCTATGCGACCATTTTATTCCTTTAAGCACGCGGTTTCCTTTTTATATCGACACCAACATTGTTTAATTGTAACATTACATCATGACCATGTCACTTTTCAACGCATCTCAACCATTCAGATTGATCGGAATGATTGTTATTGAATGGTTATTAGGAGAAGAAGGGACCCAATTGGGCTTACACAATTTAATCAAGTTTATTGATAGAAATGATAGGTTAAATGCTATTGAAATCTATAGAAATCTTCGTGCTAATAATCAGTGAACTCCTTGTTAGGAAGTCAAACTCGAACTTGACTCGATGTTCAACCGAGCCGAGTTGACTCAAAAACTAAGATGAGTGTTTGATTAGTAATCAATGTTGGGAGTGTGTGTGTGTGTGTATACATGGAAATGGTACCATAAGGTCGACCTTGTGGGAACTTCCATGAGGTCGAGCTGTGTGGGCCCCACCGTGATGTGTGTTGAACATCTACTCCATCAGACAATGCATGATTCCAATGGTGGGCCCCAGGCTTAAAAATCAAGTCAATCTATGACTTTTGTGGGCCACACATCATAAAACAGTTGAGAGGGGTTACTCTCCATTAAAACATTCATAATCATTTATCGGGCCCACTGAGATATGGTTCACAAATCTAGCCCATCCATTGTGTGTGTCCAACTTGGATGAGGGGTTAGACCAAGTTTCATCTGCATCCAAAACTCAGGTGGGCTCCAACAAGTTCTTTTATATGTTTTAGCCATGTCTTCACATGCACGGTGTAGATGTTCGACACACATCACGGTGGAGCCCACACAACTCGGCCTCATAGTACCATTTCCCATATATATATATATATATATATATATATATATATTGTTAAAAGCAATAATATACTGGCTTGTTCTTTGTTGGATGGACCATGTCATGTCTCTTAAAAAGGTCGCCTAAAAATATTATCTGCCAACTGAGTGATTCACTTCGAGTTAACCGAGTCAAGGGTGAGTCATCTGAGTTGACGAAGTCTGTTGCTATGCCTTGTAGATTTCAAGTCCTCAGGAAATTAGGCCAAACACCTAGCCAAATCAAGTTGACTCGCCCAAGTTCCGAGTTGAGTTTACTGAGTTTTAGAACTCTACAAAAAAAGGTTGTTCCGAGTTGAGTTACTGAGTTTTAGAACTCTACAAAAAAAGGTTGTTCCGAGTTGAGTTACTGAGTTTTAAAACTATGCCAGAAAATTAAGGTTGTCTATACGGACCATTCATAGATGGTGGTTGGGCAGGCATCAGCCTACGTCCACTCTAACAAGATAGACATTGATGTGTGATCCGTTTCATTGGGTCCCATGGTGCACCCTTTGCACCATCTTTATGCAACCCTTGGGAGCCATGTCATGACCTTTGTGGCCCCTAACATCTTAAAGTACACTTGCTAGTTGTGGCCCAAGGATTTCAGACAATCTACCTCTAGATTTCTACACATCTTTATCTCATGTTTGCTCGAGTTCTACGGCTGGGAAGGAGTAGAAAATTAAGGATATCTCATGAACAAATCTAAGCCATTTTTCTTCCTGATCTTAGCAACCAAATGATTATATGTAGATCTTTAACTTTGTTTTCTATGAAGAGGAACAAAATTCAATAACCATGTTAGCCTTCCCCAAGTCAATCAACCCAAGCCCCAATTCCTATAATTTAAATTCAAAGCACTGATATTAAGAAAACCAGGATCATGTGCTACTTACCTTAAAATACATTTTCTAGCATTTGAGCGACGACCATGCAAATTTCTATCATTTTATATGTCGCCGATGCATACTGTATATAATGGACCAGATTCCTATGATAGTTCATGACTCATTCAATTCACACATGGGATAGATGTCGGAAATCTAGACCATACGACATTTCTGAATTGTGGATTGAAGATAACCCAAAAATTGTAATCAGAAGATGATATAATTAACCATAGCATTTTGCCATTTTGGAGTACTCAGTATTATACTTTTAATATCCATTTTGATGGCCACCAATTGAATGGTTATGATTGGTTGATCAATGTGATTTTGGAGCTATGTTCTATCGACAACATGCCGATAATTGGTATAGTACCATGGTCATGATGTGTGTGCTACATCCAAAGAGGATGAAGTGTCACGATTTGAAAACGAAAGCACGTGTGCGACTTTTGTAGGAGGATGGGGGCAGTGACTTCCCAGTGATGTGGATGGGGGTCTAAAAGTCAAGCTGATTCATAATCTCATGTGGGTACATCATGGAAATAGTTGAGATGGGAAGTTCCACCATAAAAATCATTCAAATTATGTCTGGGGCCATCTTGTTGCATATATGCCATCCAATCTATTCATCTCACCCGCCCCACTAGGACAGACAGACACCCCATAAATCAAGATTTTTCAGAACTCAACTAAATCAAACCACATTAATTTATAGGTTTTAGGTATTATTTTACACCATTTCGTATGATTTGTGGCCCACCTCAGTCTTTAGTTGGACCGATGGTTGGGATCTGCAGTGAAAATGTAGGGGCACATCTTATAGTGTCAAGCATATTCCTCTCATTTAGCTCTCAATTAGGGCAAGTCAGGATGTTTGCATGCTGACGCAGGGATGAACGTGATGAGGATAAATACTCCGAATCCACGGAGCTTCTCTGGACTCCTCAAAGAGACTTCTCGAATCCACGAGAAAAGAAAGCAGAAAATAGAAATAAATTCGAAACTGATTAATCATCATTAAAAACGAGTTCACAACCCTTTAAATAGGGATACCAAGCAATGGGAAAGAAATCAGAATCAAACTACAACTAAAACTCCTAGAAATCGCGACTTACTATAAATAGTAAACTTACTATTTATAGACGGTCGTGATGTCTACTAGTGCGCAAGGTTTTCGGCCAAAAATAGTAAGTGTCCTATTTGGCTTCACCAAACCGTTCTCCTAATTATTCTAAGCTCTTTTCGCGTTGGGCGCAACTCCTAAAGCCCGACAGATGAAGAGTTATAATCAAACAAAAACTTACTATTTATAGTAAAAACGAAATTAAAGCAGGGAACAACCGTCGATCCAGGGGTTTTTCGCAATTCCAGGTGTCGCAACCCGGCATAGCAAGGTTGGTTGGCTAAAGTAGCTCGTTCTACCCCAAAATCATATATTTTACGTCAGATAACTCATTCCGGATTGCGAGATACGCCCGATCTAAGGTCCGACGGTCTGGATCACTTCTGTCGTCGACCGGACCTTTTCTGATCCATCTTAGCCATGAAACTGTCCGCGACCCGCTCTACATCAGTCTCTTCCACTTCAAAAGAACTCGTCCTCGAGTTCTCATCCTGCTCTGGTTCATTATACTCGGTTAGGTCCGCAACATTAAAAGTCCGTGAGATCGCCATGTCATCTGGAAGATCAACAACATAAACATTGTCATTAATCTTTCGAATGATTGGGATGGATCCAATCTTCTTATTTTTCAACTTGTTGTACATCCTGGTCGAAAATCTCTCTTTGCGCAGATGGACCATAACGCGATTGCCCACCTCGAACACCTTTTGTCGTCGGTGTTTGTCCGCTTGTTCCTTATAATTCTCGTTCGAGGCATGTAGCTTGGTTCGCACTTTCGTATGGATGCCCATGATTTTGTCCGCCATATGTTCTGCTGCAATGCTCGTGCCTGGGTGCTCGGGCAAAGGGACCAAGTCAAGTGTGTGGCGAGGCACTCGTCCATAGATAATCTGGAACGGTGATTTTCCAGTGGAGCGGTTCACTATGTTGTTGAATGCAAACTCTGCTTGAGACAAGGCCAAATCCCACTGCTTCGGTTTTTCTCCTGAAATACAGCGAAGGAGGTTTCCCAACGTGCGATTCACAACTTCGGTCTGCCCATCAGTCTGTGGGTGGTAAGCACTGCTGAATTGAAGTCGTGTATCGAATTGAGTCCACAAAGTCTGCCAAAAGTGGCTAATAAACTTCGTGTCACGATCAAAAGTAATGGTCTTGGGGACCCCGTGTAGCCGTACGACCTCCCTGAAGAATAGATTCGCCACATGTGTTGCATCGAGGGTCTTCTTGCATGGGATAAAGTGTGCCATCTTGGAGAAACGATCTACCACCACGAACACCGAATCCATGCCGCGTTGTGTTCGTGAGAGACCAAGCACGAAGTCCATTGATAAATCCTCCCAAGGACCGTCAGACACAGGTAACGGGGTGTAGAGGCCCGTATTCTGAGATTGCCCCTTGGAGGTCTGACAAACATGACAACGTTGTACGGCTTTTCCCACATCAAATACTAATTGCGGCCAGTAATACCGCTCTGCCATAAGAGCTCGCGTCTTGTCTCGCCCAAGGTGTCCACCGAGGTCACCTCCATGTAGCTCCTGAATAATCTGCTCCCTCAGAGAACTTTGGGGAATGCACAATCAATTCTCTTTGAAGAGAAAATCGTCCTGTATATGAAGGTCACTGTGACCTTCTTGGCACTTCATCCAAGAATCTTTAAAGTCCTCATCCTGGACATATAGCTCCTTAAGACAGTCGAAGCCGACCACCTCGTTGCTCATCGTAACAAGTAGTGATGCACGACGACTAAGTGCATCAGCCACCTTGTTCTGCTGCCCTGACTTGTGCTTCAGAACGAACGTGAATTCCTGTAAAAACGCAACCCATCTAGCATGCATACGATTCACGTTAGTCTGACTATTAATAAACTTTAATACTTGATGATCAGTGTACAGAATAAACTCTCTTTGAATCAGATAATGCCGCGAATGTCACAGCGCCTGAACAACTGCATACAACTCAAGCTCATAAGTAGACCACTTCTTTCGGGCTTCGCTGAGCTTCTCGCTGTAGAAGGCTACTGGCCTGCCTTCCTGTGATAATACTCCTCAAATTTCGACATATGAAGCGTCACACTCAACATCAAATAATTTGTCGAAATTAGGAAGCACCAAGACTGGTATTGTAGACAAACGATGTTTAATCTCATGAAAGCTCTTGTCAGCTTTATCGGTCCACTGGAACGGTCCTTTTTTCATGCAATCTGTTATAGGCGCGACTATGGTGCTAAAATCTCACACGAATCGACGATAGAAAGTCGCCAACCCGTGAAAACTCCTCACCTCATGAATGTTTGTCGGGATCGGCCATTCCCTAATAGCTCGCACCTTTTCATCATCCACACGAATGCCTGTAGACGTTACAACAAACCCTAGAAACAACAGGCTGTCAGTTAAAAAACTACACTTCTTCAAGTTGAGGTACAACTTGTTAATTTGTAGGACCTGTAGCACCTGCCTGAGATGTTTCCTATGCTCCTTCTCATCCTGACTATATATCAATATGTCATCAAAATATACTACCACAAATCAGCCAGTAAATGATTTTAATACTTGATTCATCAAACGCATAAAAGTACTTGGTGCGTTCGATAAGCCAAAGGGCATGACCAGCCACTCATACAACCCTTCCTTGGTCTTAAATGCCGTTTTCCACTCATCACTGGGTCGGATACGAATCTGATGGTACCCGCTCCTTAGATCTAGTTTAGAGAACACCTTGGCCCCTTCTAGCATATCGAGCATGTCGTCCAATTGTGGTATTGAGAACCGATATTTGATGGTAATTTTATTGATTGCCCGGCTGTCAATACTCATGCACCAACTTCCATTTTTTTTTTTTGGAGTTAATAATGCAGGTACGGCACATGGGCTCATGCTCTCTCTCAAGAGACCCTTATGAATCAATTCCTCCACTTGCCCCTGAAGTATGTCACACTCCTTTGGACTCATCCGATAATGAGGGCAGTTGGGCAGGCTAGCCCCAGGGACGAGGTCTATGTGATGTTGGATGTCCCTCATGGGGGGCAATCTATCAGGTAAATCCTTAAGCTAGACTTCTTTGAATTCGTTCAGCAACAGTCTTAAACTTGGAGGGATATTTGAGGGTTCCTCTTCCTTGCCCTTCACCACTACGACGTATACCTCGCCGGTTTCCTTGGATTCCTCCATGAAATCCCGAATGGTCAAGAGGGAACTCCCCTCCACTTTAGAAGCTTCAGGGTGGTTCTCTGGTGCCATAGGGGCAAGGATTATTTTTCGGCTATCCTTGACGAATACGTAGACATTGTCTCGTCCCCGATGGGTCGTATCACGGTCCGACTGCCAGGGTCGACCGAGTAGCATGTGGCAAGCTTCCATGTCAACCACGTCACAAAGTATCTGATCCTTATAATTTTTACCAATTGAAAATGAGATAGTGCATTGTTCAGTTACCTTGGTCTCATTCACCTTTTTTATCCAGCCAATTGAGTACGGGGAAGGATGTTTCGTCGTTGGTAGCCACAACTTGTCCACATCACCCTTGATACAATGTTCTCACTACTACCGTTGTCTATGATCACATCACAGATCTTTCCGTTGACAGTGCACCGAGTACGAAATATATTATGTCGTTGTGGATGTAATTCCTTTCGTGGGGTATACAGTAATCGCCTCACAACTAGAAATTCGCCACGATCCTCGCCCGTCATTTCATCGTCACCTGCTATTTCTTCAGTGGTTTCCTCATGTTCATCATAGCCATGACCTTCTTCTGCGGCCTCATCTTCAGTGCCCCCTTCGTTTATAGTCAAGTGTGTTGCGGGACGTTGAGGACAGGTGTTTGAGAAGTGGCGTGGCTGGCCACAGCGGTAACAATTGTTTGACCTTGGCCGAGCATAAGGATTTAGAACCCTACTCGAGCCCGCTGTTGTTGGTGTTGCACGTTGAGGTCTGGATGAGCCGCTTCCCGTATCACGGTTTGCGGTTGTAGGAAGTTGAGGACGTTCTCCTACTGGATCTTTTCCTCGTGCTAGCACTGAATCCTGCGTGGGACCCGTCATGGGGGGTCGAGTTGAAGGATATGGACGAGCAGGAGCTCTTACAAATTGTGTTTCTACCTTACCCGCCAATTGAACTGCTTCATCCATGGTCCCTACTGGGTACATCTGAACTCGGTCCTGAATTGTCAGCCGCAACCCACCTGTAAATCGTGCCACTTTCTATGACTCAGATTCTGACAGATCGTTTCTTGTATCCAACCGCTGGAATTCTTCTGTGTAATCTGTGATAGTTCGATTTCTTTGTCGGCAATTTTGATATTGCTGGAATAGTATCTGCTCATAATCACTGGGGAGAAATCGTGATCGAAGAAGACGTCTCATCCGTGGCCATGATGAGATAAACGCCTTGTTCTGATGGGCTCGTGAGAGTTGTAATTGTTCCCACCATACAGAAGCACCAGATTTTAATTTAAACACTATCAATTTTACCATTTTATGATCTGACACGTCCATATAATCAAAATATCTCTCTACTTCGGTTAGCCAATCGAGGAAATCTTCTATACGTAATAAATTATTAAAACTAGGAAGTTCAGCCTTACCTCGGTAGTCTCTTTCAGTACGATCTAGATAATCGCCTCCATGGATTAGTCGTCGGGCAAAACCCTCATTAAGGTCTTCGTCGCTAGAACTTGAATCATCTGGTGTAGCCCTATGGTTTGCCACTGGTAGTGCTCTATGGAAATAAGGGTTGCGTCGTACAGCAACCATGGGTGGTGGAGCCACCATAGGTGGTGGAGCACCGCCTAGGGCTCGGGGCGGAAGTAGCGCATGCGCAAGACGGTCGAGCGTTACCTGCAGCCCTTGCATGGTCAACTGACTCTCCAGGTGGAAAGTTTCCATTTTTTTTGAAAGATAACGAATCCCTGGATCACCGTCCACAGTATTTTGATTCATACCTTCGTTGTTTGCCATCGGCCCGAGGGGAATCCTTGCTTTAATACCAATTGACGCAGGGATGAGCGTGATGAGGATAAATACTCCGAATCCATGGAGCTTCTCTGGACTCCTCACAGAGACTTCTCGAATCCACGAGGAAAGAAAGCAGAAAATAGAAATAAATTCGAAACTGATTAATTCATCATTAAAAATGAGTTCACAACCCTTTAAATAGGGATACCAAGTAATGGGAAAGAAATCAGAATCAAACTACAACTAAAACTCCTAGAATTCGCGACTTACTATAAATAGTAAACTTACTATTTATAGACGGTCGTGATGTCTACTAGTGCGCAAGGTTTTCGGCCAAAAATAGTAAGTGTCCTATTTGGCTTCACCAAACTGTTCTCCTAATTATTCTAAGCTCTTTTCACGTTGGGCGCAACTCCTAAAGCCCGATGGATGAAGAGTTATAATCAAACTAAAACTTACTATTTATAGTAAAAACGAAATTAGAGCAGGAAAACGACCGTCGATCCAGGGGTTTTTCGCAATTCCGGGCGTCGCAACCCTGCATAGCAGGGTTGGTTGGCTAAAGTAGCTCGTTCTACCCCAAAATCATATATTTTACGTCAGATAACTCATTCCGGATTGCGAGATACGCCCGATCTAAGGTCCGACGGTTCGGATCACTTCTGTTGTCGACCGGGCCTTTTCTGATCCATGTTGGCCATGAAACTGTCCGCGACCCGCTCTACATCACATGCCTACTCAGGTTAGGCAAACAAAATCCTACTCATGAAGTATTTCATGTTTTGTAGTGCATAGTGTTTGGTAGGCATGTACTTAAAAATTGTACACTTTATACACACACACACACACTCATGCCGTGGTGGGATTTCACCACCTATGGGTACTCGAACCCTTTACCAGGTGTTGAAACTCTTAAGAGTCTACCATTGGAGCAAGAGTAAGGACCTGTACACTTGAAATATATACTAGCTCGAATTAAACCAAATAAACTATGGACCCGCACTATCTCAAAACCATACAGATTAAGCAACCTAAATTCTGATTAGCGGCTACTTGTTTGTAGAAAGGGAACCATTGAGTAATTTTCATTTTTTAAATTGTCCAATAAACTTCAAATAATGTAATAAAAGTAATGTTTGATCATGATATATCTAAATGGTAGGAAAACCATACGCATTTCTTTTCTACGTGCAAATCAATGAAATTAACAATATAAAAGATTTAATGGATGATAATCCCTTTCAACATGAGTAAATCATCAAACATGTATAGTGCAATTGACATATTTTTTGCATGGAAAATCCTCTGGCACAAATCTACTACAGGAGAAATAATGAGTATAATTTTTAAGAGACATCTCTTGAATACCCAAGCTACATCATTTAAAAATGGATTACAAGCAACATGAAAGAAATGAATATCTCGCCAAGTAGATATTGTAAAAGATCCCCAACACAATTCTTGGAGAAAACAATTGAAGAAGACGTTGTTGTGGATGAATCCTTATGCAAAGATTTCAGTGACAGAAGGTTCGTATTTTTCATTTTCTACAACATACTCTCTTGTTTTTTTACTTATTTTTTCCTTCAAGAAAGAAAATCCAAATGTTTTACTAAAATTCTCTCCAAACAAAAAAAGACTTTTCTATTCTTTTAGTTTTCTTAGCGGTCGTTTGGATGCCTGTAAAGTCCTTAAGAAGCAATATGTTTACAGATATCAAATTACAAGGGCCATTTGGATGGGTATATTTGATTGTAATCAGATTGTAAGTTTTAATCTGATTATACAACTTTTAGATGTAATCTAAAACATGAGAAAAAGTCATATTTCACGTTACAAGTAAAACAATTTCAGGCAAGAATTATAATTTTTGAAAATTTTCTAAGTAGGAAGAGTTGCATATCATCTTCCAACGGTACAAGAATCCGAAAAAAAAAAAAAAAAAAAAAAAAAAAAAAAAAAAAGAAAAAAAAAAGAGAAAAAAAAAAAAGAGAAAAAAAGAAGAGAGAGAGAGAGAGAGAAAAAAGAGAGAGAGAGAGAGAGAGACAAGCATCCCTTCTTTCTCTATTTGTTATTGTTGTTAGGGTTGAAACTTCTCATACGTTGGAATGTTATCAAACATTTGTGTCATGTTTGAATTAGTGGGCCTACTCATGTGACCCACTAAATGATTTATTTACCGTAAAAATTGACAATAGATTTTATTGAGTTGGACTTATCCTAATGATATATCTTTACATGAAAACTGTATATGTCGTTTGATTATTTTTAAAGGATTTACCACTCGAAGCTATGTTATAAGTGAATTAACTCTAGTTATCCAAACACAAGTAACTATTTTCTTATAATCAGATTGCAATATCGAGCCAAACAGAACCAAATGTAAATACCTTATACTTATAATTAGATTACAACTTAATAAGTTTACAAGTATCCAAACGATCCCAGCTAAAAGATCAAAATAGCCCCACACATGTAGTAATAAAAAATTACTTAAGCTAGCACACGTGGGTCCCACTGCCACATGTGGAGGGACCCAATGGGATCCATGATTTGGATCATCCATCACCTTCTACAAGTGTATCCAAGTTTTTCTTCTATTCTTAATAAAAAGAGGTGGTCCCCTATCTATCTTCCCAAAAATACAAATACTCATGAAATGTTATAAGATCCGTTGTAACAGGAGAGGTTACTCAGTGAAAACTGAAAAATACTCTTAAACAACAGCTACTAGCTTTCAAAATAATGGCTTGTAGCGTAGAGTTAGGGAATCTAACGTCAGTTACCGTTAAAGAACCATTATCTATTTATTTATTTATTTATGTATGGGCTCGACCTTTGCGGTTTATCAATGAGGCCACTGGACCGTTACAAAGTCATAGCACCGTTTTTTTTCAAAACGTTGCATGGAAGTAGTAGTCTTCCGGCTGTTTTGTCTCCGGGCCGTGTTGCTCGAATATGTTTCTTACCGTTTGTCACGTGCGTCGCACATGAGCTGAGGCGACGACACCTCCATGTGAATCCAGTTTAAAGAGGCAGAGAAAATGCCGGCCCGCCGGTGCCTACTTTACACTCGTGGTTTGTTTTACAATGCTCGGGCTAGGAGACTGTCCACGACGAACGCTCTAGCTTTGAGTTTGTACGTGTGGGTACCGTTTCTCTGTGATCCTAAACGTTGATACGATGGGATACGTCATGGATGGCCAATCCGTTTGGTTGAATGGGAACCGTTGATGTATTTCATCCTTAACCGTTTCTTTGTTGGCCAGATAATTTTTCGGTGTTGAAGATTTTTGGTACATGGACCATCAACAGTGGGGCCAATAGTATCAACGGATTGGATCTGTAAAAGGTAAACCCCACCCTTAGCTTGGACGACGTACAATCGCTCCGCGTACAATAACTCCTTGATAGTAAAGGCAAGATAAAAGATGCGTATGCTCATGAGTACGCAGCCGTGAACTTTCAAGCCCCCAACTGATAGAAAGTAATGGTACGTGGCTGGACTACCTTAATTGGTAAACTGTCCTAATCTGACGGTTCACATTTTAGGAGCAATGCGAAAGGGCCGTTTAACAGCATCTGCCAGCGGTCAACTCTAAATAAACTTCAAAACTGTCAGCCATTTTCATTTTATCCTTCCATTTTATATTATGCATCTGCTCCTTATCCATTGTTGATGCAAGAATATGGTGCTCCTCACATAGCTGTTGATCTTCCGAGCACCTGCACAGGAGAAAATAAAGGAGACCCTGTTATGGCAGGGACCCTTCGATGCTAAAGTTAGGTTAGGAATATAGGTCTAGAAGTGTAGGATGGTTCTGAGTGAGAGATTTTGCATACCTCTTAGGGGGTCCCTTATTTATATTGTTTATAATATGTGATGGCCTTATATTTCTAGTACAATTTCAGCCATTAGACGAGATGTGCACGACCCAGTGATGTTGTGGGTTATCCTAATATCATGCATTGGGCGTTACTAGGAGGGAGTCTCGTGCCTAATTGATTCGGCTGAGCCCCCCTGGTCCAGAAATGACAGGCTAAGCCGGGCTCTGTCGATTCCGCCGAGGACAACTCAGATGGAGCTTTCCATAACCGAGCCTTGTTGCTTATTTAAGGAAGACCCGAGTCAACCCATACATGAGCAAATCGGACTGAGCTATGGCTAAGAGCCGGTCTTTCGATGGATCGGGCTACACTTGGTGTCCTTTTAGCCTTGCCAGGTCATCCAGTTTATGATGAGATCGACTAACCACAAACCTGAGAGCTCAACCTACCGAGGGCTGTGCATGCAACCCTCGTGCCAATTCCCTTAGGTAAAGTATTCCGGGGACATTCATTCGTGGAACCGAGCCGCCCGCAAATGTGGTTAGGCTGAGCTTTTCTTGAACGTGGCTAAGCTGAGCTGTCCTTGAATGTGATCGGATCATGTTTTCCCATAACATCCATGATGGTCATACCAGATTAATGGTCTAAATAACTCTATGGCATCACATGTACGGTGAAGATGGGCGCATAAGATTATTTCACGTGGTCTGGCAAACGACCAAACTAATCTCCTTGAAAATTGGGGAAAATAGTAGACCACCAAATCAGTTGTCTCCTTTCCCTCCAGCCGGTGAATGATCTAACCATGTGTGAATGATGGGACATGCATGGGTCCCAGATATTTGGGGTCCCACCATATCAACCACTGGATTCCGGATCTTTTTTGGTGGCGTGGCGCCCATTAGGAAGGTACTCTGCGTGACTACAGAAGATACACTTGTTGAAACTTGAGCTGTGGGACCCACAGGCCATGCTTGCATGTGTTTGTACTCAAAATTCAAAATTGGGTGGGCCGCAATGGGACCCACTGATGTGTCGGACTACCAATACGAGATTCCCATTCAATCAAGTAAAGTTACCACCGTATAACAGTAGCCTCTCCTTCGCACGGCTATTCTCGCCCCTTACAATGCCTCCAAAAGAGGTATTGACGTATTGTACACTGCAGAGGCCGAAAGTTTGTACAGCACACTACATTTTCGGTTCGTAGTTTGCAAAGGGTTGGCAGGTGGGATCCATTATCATACGTCAAGGTGGTATTAGCCCTACTAGGCCCATGCCCTGAAAGCCCATGGACTGGAAAGATCTTCACCATTCAATAGTGGTCCGTTTAAGAGAAAACACTGCAACGGTACACATTCAACCAGGGAAAGGGCCAGATATTAACATATTTAGGGTATTCCAGGTAATTTCCTTTTCGGGTCATCATTCTTCGGTGAGATCCATCATATTAACGGTTTGGATCACTGAAACACGGGTCCAACTGGGACAAACTGAAAAGACAAACGTCCCTGCACAACCTTCTGGCCAAGCACTGTATGATACGAATGACACCATTCCCCAGGAGTGGAGGCATGGATCCCTCTTCAGGTGATCCGATCCAGACAGTAGCTCTGATGGGACCCACCTTGGACGGAACATGATCTTTTCAATGGAACAATCCTAGAACTTTTGATTTGGGCCCTCTGCGAATAGACAGTTTGAAAAAAAGAAAGAAAGAAAGAAAATGAAAATAATGGACGGGTAGGATCTGCCAATATTTGAGATCTTTAATTCATGGTCCATCAAAGGTGGGCGCTCACCAGACCAACAAAATGGATCAGTGAACAGAGAGGGCCTCACTGAAACTTCAAAATTACTATGTACATCCTCGGGTCGAGGATCATATCATATATTAATAATAATAATTCCTCGGGAGAGAGAGAGAGAGAGAGCAAAATCTCAGGTGGGCCCCATCTTCCATATGAACAGCTATAAATCCTCCTTTCTTCACAAGCAAAGTAGCAAAAGGGACTGAAAAAAACTCCATCGCCTCTCTCCCTTTCGTTCTCCTTCCACCTTCAAAAACCCATCAAAACTCACGCACGTACGCAAGAAGAGAAGAGGATAAATATCCACGGCCTACATTCCATCATCAACCGTCCTCCAAACACCCAACCATAACCATCATGGTCGACGTGGACCGTCCGATGGCGGGCTTGAACCCGGCCCACATAGCGGGCCTCCGGCGCCTCTCCGCACGTGCAGCCACCACCAATTCCTCCCTTCCCATCAGAAAAGGCCTCCTTTCCTTCTCCTCCCTCTCCGAAAAGGTCATCTCCCACCTCCGAAACTCCGGCATCACCGTCGATCCAGGCCTCTCCGACGCCGAATTCGCCCGCGCAGAGGCCGAATTCAACTTCGCCTTCCCTCCCGATCTCCGAGCTGTCCTCTCCGCCGGCCTCCCCGTCGGCCCCGGCTTCCCTGACTGGCGCTCCCGCCACCATCTCCGCGCTTCGCTCGACGTCCCGATTGCCGCCATTTCCCTTCAGATCGCCCGGAACGCTTTCTGGACCAAATCGTGGGGCCCACGGCCGTCCGATCCCGAACGCGCTCTCCGTATCGCCCGTGTTGCTCTCAGGAGAGCTCCTCTGCTAATTCCACTCTTCAATCGCTGCTACATTCCCTGCAATCCCTCTCTCGCTGGAAACCCGATCTTCTTCCTCGACGAAAGCCGGATCTTTTGCTGCGGGTTCGATCTTGCGGATTTCTTCGAGAGGGAATCCGTCTTCCGTAGCTCTTCCGATCTCTGCCTCCGGCGGCAGAGGTCCGTATCGGAGAAATCGGCTGGGCCGATATCGAATTTCTCGAGGAGGAGCCTGGATTCCGTCGGCAATGGCGGGAAGACGCCGCGGTGGATCGAGTTCTGGAGCGACGCCGCCGGCGACCGGCGGAGGCGGAATTCGTCGTCATCGCCGGAGCGTCTGTTCGAGATCCCTCGGCCGGTATTCCAGCCGAAGCTGCCGAGATGGGTGGAAGGGTATCTGGAGCGGATCGGGTCCGTGTTGAAGGAAGGCGGGTGGGAGGAATCGGAGGTAGAGGAGATTGTGCACGTGTCAGCCTCTGGGTTCCTTGAAGAGGAGGTGGCTTTGGTAGACAGTCAGGCGGTTTTGGACTTTCTGCTATTGAGGGCGGACCGGTTTTCCGACACGCTGAGGAGAGCGGGCTGGAGCTCGGAGGAGGTTTCCGAGGCGTTAGGGTTCGATTTCCGCCCGGAAAAGGAACGGAAACCGGCAAAGAAACTGTCGCCAGAGCTGGTTGAGAAGATAGGGAAGTTGGCAGAGTATGTTTCTCGGTCATGAAAGGTAGTTTTCCGACGAACGGAAAACCAGATACCGAAAAGGAAGATTTTTTTTAAATTTATTTTTATTTTTTAAAAAAAGAGGGTTGAGGCGTTTGCCCTGCTGCGGGTACAGGAAGAGTCGGGGAGTGCGTTGTACTACTAAAAAGCGTATAAAGGCTTAAAAAAGAAACGATTACTATATATCTGTTGTATCATGTACGTTATATTATAAAGAAAAGGGCTGGTGGTCCGCGGGCTACTGAGCCGGACCTCGTAAACATCTCATATGTTTTTCTTTTCTTTTTTTAATTGTTCTCGGATATCGATCCTTCTTCCTGCCTCTCTCTGCCTCTGGTTTCACATCACACGCATGGTTTTGCCGGATTTTCAAAAAGAGCCGTTGAGATGCTTCTCGGCTTTCTCGTTCTTATTTTGGAATCCCATTTTCCTTTTGCTACTCGTGCGATTCCATTTCGAACCGGCTGTTTTGAGAGAGGTTTGCTAGAATAGTATCAAATGCACCCCGAGAGTTTAGGGCTTGGATCTAGGGTCGTCTTTGAATCTAAACTATTTATATTATAGGAATTATCAAAGGAATCTAATCTGATGAGTTTTGTTGGTGATACCCTGTCCATGATGAGGCCCATCTTATAAACTGTTCTAGTCATTGAAACCCCAACGGCTAGAGTCCCCTCCCCACATATCCTATTGAACAACTTCTTGTTCTTGATGGACGCCGATTGCCTGCAGTCCCCGGCTTCTCCTGTAGCACTAAATTCTGTGGGGCCCACCATTATGTATGTGTTGTATCCGTTCCTTCCATCTGTTTGGCCGGCTGATTTTAGGTCATGAGAACAAATATGAAGCGAGTCCAAAGCCCAAGTGTAACCCCACATTGCGAAATAGTGGCCATAAAGAGCCCACCGTGATGTTTATATGCCATCAAGGGTGACTCTAACCTGGAAAAATAGAAAACACAAGTATCAGCTTGATCCAAATCTTCTGGGCCAGAAGTTCTCAACGGCCAGCATTCAATTCCCATTGTTTACTGTTCTCTGTTCCATTTGAACTTTGTATCTGCCTCGTATGGTGAAACGTGAGTGGGCCCCGCAGAGCTTATGGCTGCGGGAGCCAGGAGATCCGGCCAATCCGCGTCCCTCGGTATGCATGCAAGCAAAGAGGGGGAGTAATGCGAATTGGACCCGCGTGAGTACATTTACTGGTAGTCACCCCTGACCGGTGTGAATATATGGTCGTCAGGAAGTTATGTGAGTCTGATTATGAGTTATGTGTTATATCTAAACCGTTCATCCATTTAGCGAGCTCGTCTTAAGGCTTGAGACGAAATATAAGATAGATATAACTATTAAGTGGATCATACTTCAAAAAGTAGTGGGGGATTGAATGTCTACCATAGAAACCCTTTTTGGGCCGCATAAGTTAATACGAAATTTGTTTTTCCTCTTAATTCGTATCTTTATAACCTTACGAATAGATTGGATGGAAAATAAACGTTATTGTGGGCCCTATAAATTAAGGATAAAAATCATTATCTCTGACTGTTATTTGTGGTGTGGTCCAGATCATCTGTGGATATGATTATTTTTTGGATAATGCTCTAAAATAAATCTTTAAAAATAGATGGACGGTGTAGATATAATAAATACATTACTGTAGGGCCATGTACCGTTGATCTCCTTTGAACCGTTCGTACAACTCGAGCTCGAGGAGCGTCGGTGCTCGTCTTCGGACGACACGTACCTCCAGCAGGTATATAGCTAGTGTGTGGTCCCATCTCTAGCGGGCGGGCCCACTTTGATGTGTCGGTTTATCCAAGCCATCCATTCCTCCTCTCAGATCATTTCACACTACAAATTGACATTTAATGCTTTCTAATTTCACGCAACCCAAGCTTATTATTTGGTGTGTGTACGTATCTTAAAATAATCCGATACGAGAGATGGAAGGCGTGGATAAAACCATATGCCTGCCCACTGAACCGCCTGTCCAGGGCTAGAGACCAGAGGGTAGGGAAGTGGATTAGCTGGTGTACCTCACACCAGCTGTATAGCTGTTGTATTGGGTCTGATCGCGAGGTATGTGTTATATCCAAACCGTTCATCCATTCGGTGATATTGTCTTAAGGCTTGAGATGAAAATAAAATAGACCTAATTATCAAGTAGACCACGCTGTAAAAATCAATGGGGATTGAGCATCTACCATTGAAACCCTTTTTGGGGTTACAAAAGTTTTAGATTAATATAAAATTTGTTTTTCCTATTCGTTCAGATCTTTGTGACATTATGAACATATTAGATGTAAAATAAACATTATGGTAGGCCCTACAAGTTGTTTAACTGTGAAAATCATTATCTCCTCTTTTATTTATGGTGTGGTCCAAATGATTTTTGGATATAATTATTTTTTGGATAATATTCTAAAAATATCTCCAAAAATAAATGAACAGTGTAGATATGATAAATACATCATTGTGGGGCCATGTAACTTTAATACCTTTAAACCGTTCATATAACTTGTAGCCCGGATCAGTGCTGTGTTCGCACGACATGTACCTACAGCATAGTTTTTGTGTGGTACGCCAGCCAATCCGCTTCCGTAAGGTAGGACACACAGGTACGTGGTCAGCCGTGATGTATTTGTGGAAGTCGATTGGCTGGTGTACCACGCACCAGCTATATAACTGGTCTAGGTACGTGTGTCATGTGAAGACGATCCAATCGTATGAATGGTTTAAAGGATATTAAATTATACCGTCTCACAATAATATATTTATTATATCCACACCATTTATTAATTTTTTTAGATAATTTTATAAAATAAGCCATATAAAAAGCCCAAATGGACCACACCAAAAATAGAAGCGTAGATAATGATTTTCACTGTTAAAAAAGTTGTAAGCCCACCATAACATTTATTTTCTACCCCCCTGTTCATAAGGTCAAAAATACCGTTTCGAAGAGGAAAAACAAATTTCAAGTTGATCCAAAACTTCCATGACCCCATAAGGGTTTCAATGATAGAAGTTCAATCCCCCACTGCTTTTTGCAGTGTGGTCCATTTTATCTTTAGATCTGTCTTATTTTTCGTCTCAAGCCTTACAACGATCTTGAAAAATGGATAAACAGTTTGGATATAATACATACCTCATAATGTGGGACCCACAGAGCTTGCTGACGTGAATACACCAGCTATATAACATGTATATGTACACCAGCCAATCTGCTTCTCTATATGTATACGTACGCCTTCCTTCCATTTCATTAAGGTTCGATAAAAATGAGGTGGACCTAACAATCAAGTGAGCATTTAATGCTGTGTGGATTGCAGCTAAGTTTATTATCTGGTGTGGCCCATTTGAGCCTTTGATCTACCTCATTTTTGTGCACAACACTTAAAATGGTACGAGAGAAGGGATGGACCGCCTAGATAAACAGATAAATCAAGGTGGGCCTCCCCACAGAACTGTCCCTTTGTGGCTAGAGCCAGCGGTGTAGGACGCAATCCGCGTCCACGGATCCGAGCCTCTCGTTTGGCGGGATCCACCGTGTTGTTCTCTGGGTTCTGGTTCACGTGGTGAACTAATCATGCATTTTGGATATGAACCGTTGGTTAAGTTATTTTAACCTTCTCGTGCATACACCTGTGAATAATCTGATGAGCAGATTAGATGATGCATCTACAAAGCTTGACCCAGATAAGCGGTTTGGATCTCGCATTTGTGGGCATCCATGATCAGATAGCGTACCAAGAAATTTGTTCTCTCGCGAATGGACTTGGTGCGGCTCAGGAAGGAAGGAGCCACCTCATAATGCAGTGGGTCCACGAAGAATTACTTTCGTCGTTTTATAATGTTTTGATTACTTGTCAGTGGGCCCAGCAGTTTAGGACCAATGAGAGCCAGCTACACTTTGGGAAATTTTACTGTATCTTCCAGTAAAATAAAAAAAAAAACCGAGATTGGGTCGGTCGGTGACTCTAGGATCCTTTTGTAAATTATATTCACTTTATGCGTCTTTTGAGCGAGTGGATGTGGATCCGGACCGTCCAATCAGTGGTCCGCCTCTTGGATCAATCCGACCAAAGATTGCGCTGATTAAAAGCCCATAGCCATCTAATCCATCATTTGAGTATGGACAGTTAAAAGAAAGTTCAGATGGATCCTTGCTCCATACATACTTTGGCTAGTTAGTCATGCTAAAATGCACAGGAGGTGCATGTAGGCGTGATCTTACGAGCCATGGTGGTTGCTAATTTTTTTCTCGCTAGGGTAAGCTTTTACTATATACGTGATCGATCATCCACCTTTTTTTTATCTGACTCGAACAAAATTTACTTACTGATTTATACCTCTATTAGTTTATAATGAACTTTTAAAAACGAAAATACCCTTACTTTTTCAACTATTTTACCTTAAAGTTTAAGGGTATTTTTGTCTAAAATTTTCTTTCCATACCTCAAAAATCTATTTTCGACCTCTCATGAAAAATTAAAAGGCATAAAAGGTAAGGTCTTTAAGTGCTAAGAGAGAGATACAGCTAAAATGTAGCTTGGAGCGTGTGGGCAGCTGGGTATTGGCCAAAAGCTCTTTTCATCATCAATGTGTTTTTGCGGAAATGGATTAGGTGTTACCCGGGCAACAGCTAATTAGTAGCTGTTACCCCTACCGTGCGGGTAACATTGATGACTTTTTATATATCCACAGGTAAACATTACAAAAACCTTACGTTGGGCTCTTTGTATTTTTTTAACGGTGAAGCAATCAATCACTACTGTTTCTTGTGGTGTGGTCGAATTGAGATTTAGATATTTATAATTTTAGGTATACCCTTCTAAAATGCGATGGAAAAACGGATGGACGGCGTTGATATACAACACATCATCAAGGTGGGCCCTACGCTAGGGGTAACACCCGCTGAGCTGTTAACCGGGTGACATCTAATTCGCGCCCATTAAGAAGCGAAGGACGCGCACTTTTCGGTAGTTCGCGAAGTAAGAAAAAATTCAGATGCTTTGGCGGAGTGTGGAGATCCGTACTCATGCACATGTCACTTTAATTGTAGCACATATGTCCATCATTCAAAACCGTCCAAATCGTGAGTCTCACTGGATATATGTTATTACCAACAAATCACGCTGCTCAATGGTTAGGATTTTCCTACATCTACAGGAAGGTCTATTATTTGGACGGTCTGGACTTCATTCATTTGTGCCGGACTCGGACTTAATACATTTGTGACGTCACCATGTTTGTATCCACACGATCCATCCATTTGGGGAGATCATTTTACAGCATTTTAAAGCACGAGCCAAAGAATGAGATAGATCCAAAGTTCAAATGATCCCGCCCTAAGAAACCGTTGGAACAATGAAGGCGTTGAAACCTTCCTAGGCACACCGTGATGTTTATTTGATATCCAACCTGCTTTTAAGTTGATAAAGACATGTTAAAAGGAAAACATAAATATTAGCTTGATCGAAAACTTATGTAGACCAAAGAAATTTTTAATGGTAGGCTATCAATACCCACTGTTTTCTGTGGTGCAGTCCACTTGATCTTTGGATCTGTCTCATGCCGTAAAATGATTTCTCCAAATGCACGTACGGTGCGGATACAACACATATATTATAATGGTTCCACAAAACGTGGTGACATCACTTCAGCAGCGAGATTGATACCGTCGGTTCAGTTGCTAATCCGCGTCCCATTTGTGCCATGTTGAAAGTGCATGGGATTGGAGTTGCCAAAAACTACTCTTTAGAGAATATTTATTAAGAGAGGTAGATAGATAGTTTGATTTGACGATCCATTCAGTGAAATGTCCCTGTACGGGGATTATTTGATACTCTGTTCGGAGTATGACACTCCATACACAGGCACTTGGAAATTGTCCACGTGGCAATATTAACTCAAATTTAAACCGATCAAGTTATGAAATACGCCATCGCTGAATCAACCGTCTCAAAACCAAAATGCATGAACAATCCAAACCTTTGATTCATGGACACTTGTTCAATAATTTTCAATGTTCGTATCAATAGGATGGTCAGATAATCAAGTAAACGTAACTTTTAGTTAATGATACATCTAAACTGGGACCATCGTTTGGAGAGCTTAATTTGTATTAATTGTATGCCACGTGGACAATTTCGAAGTAAATTTAAGTGCCTGCGTATCATTTAACATGCTACCAGAGTATCAAAGCTTTTATCGCCCATATATAGACGTTTGTAGGCTGGGCAACACTCCAAACTCCGAGACTTACCAGTGGGCCATTTTCATCATGTTAGGGGGCGCGCCTGCCGTCCCTTTTTCGAAACTGAGAAAGGCTTCTCGACGTCTCCTCCAAAGATAACGAAAGGAACATTGACAGTGTCGCAGATTGTTACCGTCCACACGCATTCGTGGGCCATTTCACACGTGCAAGATTCGCACGTGAATCAACTCTGTCCAAAACGTGGGCCCCATCTTGGAAGATGTATGGCCTCCAAATAGATCGTAACTTTACTAAATTCAGTTTCCAGATTTTTGGAAGTTGGAATTTCGTTGATTTTATGGCCACTAAAGTGAATGTGGCAGATCGTCTATTCAGTTTTAGGTTTTTTATGTGACGAATTTGTAGTCGATGTTGCGATTTAGACGGTTTAGATTGATGCCATTATTTTCCATATATGGATATTATTTGTGCATGTGCTTGTAACAACGTAGTCTACCAAAGCGTCCAAAACCCGAGTAGGTAAAAGCAGGGCATCGGAACCTCGCTGCTTTCGAGTTTCGAACTTCGATCAACGTAAAAAGCAACATGACAAAATAGAACGAAAAGCTACTGACATTAGGCCCATTTGCTGGTGCGAAAATCGTTTCGCATTTCCTAAAGTGGCATACGTGTGAGAGATCCGATCATTCCCTCGGTGGGCCCATGTTGAATTGCATAGCCCAAACTGATGGCCCGCCAAACAGTCCTTTGGTCCACACCTACCAGAGGAAAGTGTACGGTAGAAAAGCAAAACCAAATTGAGCACGTCAAAGTTACATACTGAGCCGGACACACTTCCTCTAACGTGGGGAAACGAGTTAAACTGCATGAGATCCACCCCGTCCATCAGGTACATCACACGTTGTTTGGCCCTTATATAAAAAATCAGGATAATTCAACACTCACGTGGGCTACCCATAAAATTATGCCTGAAATCCTCTAAAATCAAGTGGTGCGGCCCACCTGAGTTTTTGAATACTCTAATTTTTGGGTTATTATTTCATTATGATGAAGAACATCAGATGAATGGATTGGATTGTTTATAAAGATCACGGTGTGGCCTTTTCTGGATTTTGAACGATGTTGTTTGGGTTCTTTTGTTAAAATGAAGCAGCATACCCGATGTACGGGGTAGATCTCATGAAAGTTCCAACTTCCAACCAAGAGGCTCTCGTTGTGCGATGTACCAAGTGCGAGTTAGGCTATGGCGGCTCTTGGAAATTATGGTGACTCATCCATGATCATATCGCCCACCTGCAAGGCAATCTGGGCCGTCCAATTCCAGACTCAATTGTGGATGGGTCGTGGCACAAAGCACATGGAGGATAACAATCTGATTTTGGTGTTGAATTTCTACCGCTTTATTTTAATTTTGTCCATTCAATGGTAAAAAATTTGGTATTTACGATCGGTTGGTCAGTGGTCACTGAGATTTTCGCGTTTCACCCCGTAATTTTGGATGGTCTGGATAGCAGTACACGTGTGCCACAGATAAGGTGAACGACTGACCCTTTTCCCTAAAATGGTGTTGAACTAACACCAACAACTAGTCTGGCCGCGAATAAACATGGGGACCACCTGATCGTTGGGCTTCAGGTTTAAAATTTCAAGAGATGTCACCTGAAATCTCCGATCAGTGGCCCGTCAATTTTGTCCACTAATCCCAAATCCTGACCGTCAACTTAGCCTGACGACAACCGACAGGGCGCAGCCATGATCCTAGCCTTCCAATCGGTGGGCCTTCCCTTTTTTCAGCCTAATAGGCGCAATGTGCAATCTCTGTGTGACCTACCGTCCGTTTGCGAGGGACGCCGCTTCGATGGATCCCGGATTGACCGAGGTCCGTGGATCCCTGACGGTGGGGCCCACGGTGATGTATGTGCCTCTTTTTTTTTTTTTAATTATTATTTATTATTATTATTATTATTTTAGGGTTAGCTTGTTAGTAGACACCCTTGTCAGTACACATACTCCATGTTAGCTACCCCAACTAGGATTGATACCAAGACCTCAAGTGTTTGAAACGCGGTATGTGCCTCGTATCAATGCCGTTCATCCATTTTGATGTCTAATTACAGGGCATGGTACAAAAAAAATGAAGCTGATCAGGTCGACCACATCACAGGAAACGGTGATGATTGACCATTAAAAACTTCTCATGAGCCACAAGTTTTGGATATGTGTTCCATTTATTCAGGTTTTTGTGACCTTAGCAACAAGGTGATGGAATATAAATACGCCGGTGGCTCATGAAGTTTTTAAAGGTGAATATTCAATCTCCACTGTTTCCTGTGGTGTGTTGCACCTGAGATCTGGACCTGCTTCATTTTTTTGGATCATGTACTTAAAATGAGCTGTCAAAACGGATTTACGGCGTGGATGTATGGCGCATACATCAAAGTGGGCCCCACAAGGATCCTCTGCTCTCGGTGGCTCGCCGCCGAAGCCGCGTCCGCAGGCGAGATGGTCGACGGGCCCACCTGACCGTCTCGGGAAACAAAAAGGGTCGCGGAAATTCCAGGACAAGGGTGTTTCGGACATTTCCTTCCCGACGCCTGCGGTGGTCCACGTGATGTCGCCAGCTGCTCAGGCAATCCGTACATTGATGGTTGTTGCCAGGTGGCATCTCTTTGACGCCCGCTTCTATCGTGTTGCATCCAAAGACAACGGCTTAGAGCGTTGGTGCCCATCTAATCGCACGCGCACGCGTTACTAGCAACAAGGTTGCTCCTCTGATACGCTGGTAGAGTATGAAGATTCGTACGCATGCCTATGGATATGATACACTTGGAATACGTATATTCCAATCCAAACCGTTAAAATCATTATAATTACTGTAATTCATCCGTGGTTGAAATATAGAATATATGGGATGATCGTTATTTCCGATTATCTTAGAGCATAGAAATGGAACTAAATCGGTGCAACTGCTACAAACAGACTGTGATGGTGTCTGATTTTGAGCTGTAGGTATTATAAAATGGTTGGGGCCGAAAGGGATTATTTCAGTTAGTAGAAGGTGGGCGGCGTTGTTCAGTGATCCAAGCCGTTGGTTACTGAGAATGGATACAGAAATGGTTCCTATTCAGACAATGTGGGACAAAAATTCTATACCTAGGAACTTCTAATTTGGGGATTTTTGGTAAGTGGACCATCCACGTTTAGTTCCATTGTATCAACGTCTCAGATCACTGAGCAACGGGCTCCATCCATGGTAGAACCCGATAATTGGGGTTTGGACTATCGTCCACTCATGCATGGTGTAAATAGCCTGTACTTAGGGAATGGGATGGAGGTGTACACAAGTCAAGTTAGCTCCTTATCTCGCTTGGATCAACTTAGAAAAGCTTGACTCAATTTGGATTGAAAGTGTGTTCTAGCTAAGTTGAGCCAGTTTTATTAAGCTCGAAACCTTTTGAGTCGACTTCGAACTGGACCTAGCTCAACTCGATTGGATTTGACTCGGTATTGAGCTCGAACTCGACTCGGTTAGGCTCAAATCGATTTTTGAGTAAGTATATATAAAAAAATTGAACTCCCAAAATAGGTTTTTAAAGAAAACCCTAACCCTTAGCACCCTCTCGTCTCGGCCGTTCGCTCAATCCTAAAAACCCTAACCTTAGCTCGAATTCTACTCTCTTCAGTGCCCGAACGGCGATCGACAACCAATATCACTCTCCTCTCCTCTATTTCTCACTATTCTCCAGCACCCGATAATGATATTGCTCATCAAGTGTTTGATGAAATGATTCAACGAAGTGTGGTTGGTGAGAAGGAAGGTATGTATATGAAACAAATACCTTTTTTTTTAATTTTTTCTTGATTTTTATGTTGTTTGGAAGGTGTTTGATGAAATACCTGTAAAACCACTGCTGATGTTTTACATATAATGAAATTTTGAAGGTGCAATTCATGTGTTTGTGAAAATGTTGCACAGACGAACTTGGCTCAATCTTGGCTCGAACTCGGCTCGAAGTGGCCCGAGCTGCTGACTGAACCAAGCCGAGCCGAGTTCGAGCTAGGGTCAGCAAGTGGCCGAGCCGAGTCGAGCCGTGCTCAGCTCAACTCGGTTCAACTCTTGTACACCTCTAAATGGATGGACCATCAACTAGGCTGCACCATAATGGCCCATAATTCAAAACCCAGAAAATTCTAGCCATCTGTTTTGTGCATGTAGACAGTTAAATTTATCTCCCTTCTCCCCTCAATTTGAATTCACATGTTAGGGTAGCGGAATCCTTGGTAACTGAGCATAGTGGAATTTAACTGGGCCCCATGACGAAGATTTACCGTGCACATCAAATGGAAACGGATTGGCTGGTGTCCACCGACCTGGCTGGTGTGTATACGTGTCATGTGAAGACAAGCGATCGTGCTTTTCCTGCTACTGGACGAACAGTTCAAAGGCTATCAAACTTACATAAGCCCCACAAGGATATCTTTATTATATCCACACTGTTCATACACTTAGGTAGATCATTTTATAGCATGATTCCAAAATTGAGTCATATCCAAAGTTCAAGAGTAACACACTGCAAATAAAATGGTACAATGATTTTCAAGGTTAAAATACTCATAGGCCCACCATAACATTTATCTTCCATACAATTTATTCATAAGGTCACACATACCTAGATAAATAGAAAAACAAATATCATATTGATCAAACTTCCTTTACCCTAAAAAGGTTTATGGTAGATGTTCAACTCCGACTGCTTTTTACAATGTGGTCCATTTGATTTTTGGATCTATTATATTTTTGGGCTCAAACTTTACAACAATCTCACTAACTGGATAGACAATTTGGATATAACAAATACCTCACGGTGGAACCCACATAACTTAGTAACATTTAACAGCAGACAAGTCGGTGGTGTGTGTAGAGCAGCCAAAATCCACTTTCCCATCAAATGTAGAGTTTGGATAAGATTAAAAGTGATCCGATATCATCCAATCTCACCTTTTCTAAATCTTATCTAAATTTTAATTTAAACACCCAACAGATAAATGATATACTTATGAAAAATTGCATGAGAAACCCGATTATTCGGGATGCCCATAAAATCGATGTAGTGTTTATTTCGGACAGAGGATGTTGTAACCTCTGTAGAAAGTTCTCCCATCTATGTCTTGTGATGATCCAATCCGTTCTTGCATGTTAGAAATAAGAGATTGCCTGCCAGCATCAACGCAACGCAAGACGGGCAGAAGGGGATAGGAATATTAGGTGTTATTCGGGAAACACTTAGTGGTTATTACCCTTACCATGGGCCCACCTTTTTCATGTGTTGTATACCCACACCGTCCATCCGTTTTTCAGTTCCTTTTAGTATGTGGTCTCCAAAATTAAGCAAATCTAAAACCTAAGGCGAACCACATCATAGAAAACAATGGTGATTGAAAGCTCCACCATTAAAAACTTCCTAAGCCCATCTTAAGGATTTCATAATGTTTATTAGCCATGGGAAAATACAAAGACCAACTTGATCTAAAACTTCTGTGGCCCACAAAAATTTTTGAATGGTTATTATTATTTCCTGTGGTGTAATCCACCTAAAATTTAGATCTACTTAAGGCTTGGGATTGCGTCCTAAAATGATATAAAAAAATATATATAACTACATGGATATACAACAAATACAAGCCTGGCAAGGATGCTAGGTGGGGCCACCAAGATGTTTGTGAGAAATAAACCCCCACTTTGATAACTCATTTTAGGACACGGTGTAAAAAATGAAGTGGATCCAAACTTAACTCGCCACACAGAGAAAACAGTGGGTAATCAACGAGCACCATTGAAACATTCTTAATTTCTTATATTGTAAAGAGTTTTGTATGAGGCTAACCTTTTTGGTTTTCACTTCATCTTTATGAGAACGAACATGTAAATGGGTTAGATGGCATATAAACATCAACGTTGAGCCTAAGAAAGTTTCAACTGTTGGCATTAATTTCTCCTTTTTTTAAAAAAATAAATCTCGTGGGACCCATTTGACTTTTGTATCCACCTCATTTTTTATAGCATGTACTAAAATAAGCTCGTAAAACAAATATACAGATTGAATTTCTCATAAATATCTTGTGATATACTCACCGTAAAAGGCTCTCGCAGGAAATCCGTGTCCAGCCGATTTCGGGAGATTGTTGCTAGAGACCCTTTTCCTAGACGACCGTGACAACACGGGCGGCTCACATGTAAATTTTCATTTAAAATAAAAATAAAAATCGTTTATGATGGTTTAGCCTACGTCACGTCTTAGCATTGGCAGCAAGTGTAATCCTATTGGGGACATATGTTGTGGTTGTCTGATCATCGTAACCATCCATTTTCTGTATGCTGCTGTGTAAGAGCCACAGTCGGAAATTATACTGAACGGCGGTTAGGACGGTCAGTGTGTGTAAAAGACTAAAAGAAAAAGAGATGTCAGTGACAAATCCATTTTGGATCTGCCTTATTTTTGGGACTCTTGTCCTATCTTGGTCTTTCAAGATTGATGGACGGAGTGGATTTGTTACGTACATCTATGTGGACCCCACACAGCACAGGTATATCTCTGCGCTCGGGGTCACAGACAATCCGCTCCCATTACGAGGACGAGCAGGGCAATCAATAGGAGTTCAAACGGTCACTCTCCCCTCGGTGCCACGTGGCTGTGGTGAAATTAATGCTCCAACGGTCACATACAAAAGGATAGACGGTTGATACCACGTGTGGTGCCACCGCAGGATCCGGCTTTTCACGTGCCTGTCTGCAGCACGTGAATACACCGACACCTGTCGCAATTGTCACGTGGCAGTATGTCTTTTGCCCATGCCCGCTAATACAATGCGCGTCCGAGGGGAAATCAATGGAGATATCCTTGCTGGATCTGAACTTTGTTCTTGTAAGATGGAATGTGACCGCACTCATCTCCGCACAAAAACAAAAAATGCGGACATCTTGAGTGCTGCCGTGCAACTGGCCCACCTACGTTCCATCAGATGCATCGGTGGACCACACGTTCCTGTTGATTTTATATAGAAAATAATGGTTAAAGAGTCCCAATTATTGGAGAAATGCTAACTACATTACTTCAAGCGTACCTTGCAAGTCCAGCTTCCAAACAAAACGATATATGACAGGAGAAATCAATGTCATATCTGCAAAGGCAAGTATGTATGATCATCAGGTGGGCCAGACTCTTATAACTAATTATTAATTAATACAAGTGTGGCCCACTTGATTATAATCATATATAGAACGGTAGCGGATTGCGTAGTGAGTAGGGGTGCACATTTAACAGGTAGAACCGTGGAACCGGATCGGAACCGACCAAACGGTCCGGTTTGGTCCGGTTCTAGAGTGCACCAGTTCCGATTCCGGTTCCAAAAATCAAAGAACTAGTGACAACGGTTCGGTTCTCGGTTTGGGGATATGTAGAAGTGAACCGAACCGTGAACCGATCCGTAGAACCAAACCGTGGAACCGAACCGATGTATTTTTACACACCTTATAATTATTTTCTCTAGAACAATTATTTTCATAAATGTATTTTTGCACACCTTATAAAATATCTAAACCATTCATCAAATGGACCACAACATGGATGGACATGGGCTTGCAATTGGGCTGAATTATAAAAAGCCCAGAACCGTGGAACCGATCCAGAACCGGGTGCCAACGGTCCGGTTCTGGTTCCGAATTTCCTAGAACCGTTAGGAACGGTTCGGTTCCAGTTTCACCCCAGAACCGGACCAAACTGAACCGTGTGCACCCCTAGTAGTGAGTTATGCTTAGCGTACTGAGTAAACTTTGTGAGATCCACCATGATTTATGTATTTTATCAGATCTGTACACCGATTTTAACAGATAATTTTAGGTTTTGAGACAAAAAATGAAGCATGTACAATGTTCAAATGGACCACACCAAAGGAAACAGTTGAATTGAACATCTATTGTTGAAAAATTCTCAAAAGCTACATAAGTTTTGGATAAGTTTATATTTGTTTTTTTCCCTTTGTGATCTTATGAATAGGTTGGATGACGAATAAACATCATGGGGCTTAGAAAGGTTTCAATGGTGGAAATCATTATCCCCATTGTTTTCAGTGGTATGATCCAATTGATTTTTGGATATGCTTCAATTTTGGGATCAACCTCTTAAATTAAATGAAAAAAATGGATTGATGGCATGGATAGACTACATATATTCAAGGTGGGCCCAACTGAGTTTACTCAGTACTATAAGAGCCTACTAAGTGACTCAGTGCGCAATTGATTTCATGTAGAACCTGCACCCTCTAATGATTTTATACCAGCCTCAAACTGTTCGGTTCTGGACAGATTCACCATTCCACACGCATATAAAGCCAATGCACTTTGTAATTTTAGTAATGTTACTGTGGTCCACTTTAGGGCGAATCCCTTCCTAATTTAGACATGTGTCCCTTCTACCTTGCCACCAGCAACGTAAAGATTTGTTAGGCTTATATGATGCCTGTGATATCTGTGACATTAGGATGTAGAGCAGGAATTTAAAAGTTAAATTAATAAAAAAAACTCAAATGAGTCATGTCATTTGAAAAGAGTGAGAATGGAATACCTATCATTTAAACCTTCCAAAGGCCAATAGTGGTATTTATATTACATCCAATTCGTTTATAATGTGACAACATCTAAGATGAAGAAAAAAAAATATATACAAAAAGTACAAAAAAATACAAAAAACAGAAAACCAAAAAAAAAAAAAAAAAAAAAACAAAAAAATGAAACAAAAAAACAAAAAAACAAAAAACATAAGCCGGATTCAAATCTTTTATTGCTCTTAAGATAGTGTCAACCGTCTGCATCTCATACCCACTGCTACTTATGGATTGAGATTAAGATGAATGGGTGCGGATTGGGCACTCCACCAGGACCTAGCTAGAGATTGACGGTCCTTTCAAAGGTTCTGTGAGGCCCACTATGATATATATATACATTTTATCCAAGCTATTCATCCACTTTTAAAGATTATTTTAGAACACGAGCCACAAAAGAGGTAAATCAAAGGCTCAAGTGGACAAAGCAATGGTAACAATGACTCACACTGTTGAAACCTTCTTAGGGTCCATCTTCTTAAGGTTCATCATGATTTTTATTTTCCATCCAACCTGTTCATAAAGTCACATAGACCTAGATGAAGGGAAAACTTAATATCAACTTGATTCAAAACTTTTGTGGCTAGCATTCGTTCTACCTCATTTTGTTCATCACTTAAAATGATTTTTAAAAAATAGATGGACAATGTGGAGAAAAGACATATGTCATGTTAGCTCCACAAAGCCTTTGATAACACTGATTTTTCTAGATCATTTTATGATATGAGACCAAAAGTGAGGTATATCCCAATTTCAAGTGGACCATGTTACACGAAACAGTGTTTAATGAATGGGGTCATAAAAGTCACTCAAAAAGTTTTGGATCAAGCTGATCTTTGTTTTTTCCCTTCATCTGGGTCTATATGACCTAAAAAACAGTTTGGATGTCAAATAAACAGCACTGTGAGCCTTAAGAGGATTTTAATAGTGGATATCCAATCACTATTATTTCCCATGGTGTGCTCCACTTGAGATTTATATTTCTCTTGTTTTTGGGATCAAGACTTAAAATGATAAGTAAAAATAGCCCACGGAGCACCGACCACCAGCCCCATAAGGGGAGTAGCCAATCCGTTCTCGGTGGTGGGGTAATACCAATCCTCGCCCACAAAATATAGACCGTAAATATCACATATGCATCACCATGACATCACTGAGGTTTTTTTTTGGGAATTGCTGCCTTGGTGGGATGAAGTGGACATATGTCAGAATAGGAGGACAAATCGCTATACCTTTACTCATAGTAATTTTTCTGTAGTCCTTGATTTGATCCATTATAGGCTTTGGTCACGTCTTCTTACTTACAATGCTAATCAATGCTCCCTTCATTATGTCGTTGTTCTTTACCACATCCGGCAAAACCATTTAAACAGGTACTTGATCATGATAGATAATTATGCACATTGCTCTTTGAATGGCAGTAGTCTCAATTAGTTCTTTCTTAATATCTTCACACATCATTTTCAGTAATCTAATTTCTTCTACTGGTACTTTCTAGAATTTTATGACCATCAATTTTTAAATAAAAATTTTAATTTAAAAACTTAACCTAATTTGACTTAAGTGAATGATATTTGATGCAGCTATCCTCTACGACGATGAGTTAATTTTATCCCTGCTAGCTAAGGTCATGATACCTCAGCTTCGCTTCGGGATAAATAAATACTTAAAAATAAGTTCATTTCATTTTAGTTAACAACATTCAGGGCATGTTTGGATTCATATATAAGATTGTTCTACATTGTAAATTTGTACGGAGATGGTATTCGGGACACCGTAACTCCGTTTTGTCCAGATTGTCCTTAACAACTACACTATTTGGTTTTGAATATATTTGTATATGTACATATTGCGGATTTCGGTGTCGATGTTTGGGAAAAAAGGCATCGTCGTGTTCGCCGGTTTGTACTCATGATGTATGACAAACTGTCTGGTGTAACGTACAAATGCAATCGTTGAAAATTCGTGAACAAAATCACACTATTTGGTGTAATTAACGTCCACACGCTATGTGGTCCCCACCATGATGTATTTGGGGGCCATAACAGTTTTGGATTAAGTTGATCACCACAATTTTCTCTTCATCTGGGCTTATATGACCTAATCAACCGATTGGATGTTGTTTTTTTTTTAAAAAAAAAAAACGGTATAATGGGCCTAACAAGGATTTTAACAGTGGATATCCAATCACTATTGTTTTCATGTGGCGTGGTCCACCTGAGATTTATATCCCTCTGATTTTTGGAATCTATCCATAAAGTGATCTTTAAAAATGGAAGAATGGAATGGATGAAAAAGGATGTTCCGCGTGAGACCCACAGACCATTGCGGGTTCACATTATTCTTAAAATTAGGTTTCATAATGAATATGCAAAGAAAGAAATATTGAAAATAATAAACAATACTAAATCTACCGAAATATATGACAAAATGAGATAAAATATGAAATCAAATACACCTAATTTAAGAGGCATACGTTAACTTCAAGTCATCCATGCAAATGGAACCAAAATTAAGTTTGACAACTGTGCAGGTCCACAACATAACCCATCAAGACAACAAGAGACATCTCCATGCACGATTTCTGCTTCCATCAGCCGGTGAAGCGTCTTAACCCTTCCTTATGATATTAGAGTTGAAGCAATCCAGCTGACTACTATATATATAAGCAACACCCTTATCACAACTTTCAAGAGAGCATTCATCATCGAAGATGAATTATAATCTCCTTTCACGTCCGGCATGGCAGCTTCAGATACGTGCACCCCAACAACATCTTGTTCAACTATAGCCGAACCACGAGCACTCGGAGCTACAGACACGAATCTCCTTGAAGGTCCATCATGACGAAATCCTCCATAGTTGTCTTTACTTACAGGGATGCTGGACGATGATGAAATCTGCCTATAGTCATAATAACGGAAAAAAATAAATTCCAATCACTGAAATGATTTAGAAAACACTGGGACAAAAATTACACATCCCTTCTTTCTTCCAAAATCATGAAGCTTATGTCATACCTAAAAATTATCCCAAGTTGTCGTAGCCTCATCGTATGACCTATACGATTGGTGTCTACATCCACGGTATTGATCAACCTACACACGAGCATCCTCCCACCCGTCATATAGGCCTAGAGCTCTACCCACAAGGACCACATAATATTTCTCCATACGTTCTTTAAAAAAAATAAAATCAATATGAGATGTACATAATATGAAGTGACTGTAGCATCGACAAACAATTCAGTTCATCGAAACTGTTAGCATATAGTACAAAATAGGATTGTAAGTCAGAGAAGAAAAAATGGAAATTCTTCCATCCATATACATTTGTAGTCTCACCTCATCAATAAGTTCTAATCAGTGATAAATTGACATTCAATTCCATGAAATTATGGAATCTGATATTTCCCTGTCGTAACAAGAAATACGCGTACCCTGTTTATGAATATATGCTTCATACAAGTTCAATGATTAGGAGATGTATTTTTAGCCATTCAGAAAACAAAACAGAAAAGCATCACATATCATCAGAAGCTTCACATTAAAACGCACATAGCACCCTGGATTGATATGATATGATGAAGATTCAAACAACCGGTGAATCAGACCAATCAAATAACCACAACTTTCATGATGTATCAGTCGACTGTGCATGCGTTCAGAGGCAGATACTCTGTTGTTCCTGCACTTATGAAATTCGTAATACTCCCATTTTAGTTAGATAACAGAGAAAACAGATTACCAAGCAACATATATCATAGATGGTTTGACCATCAGTTAGAAAAGTATGCAGAAGAACCATAGAGCAGAGTGTTGGGTACTCACGAAGTACCAAATATATCCAATCCGAATCCACTTTAAAATATACACAAACAAAGAAAAAAAAAGAGTTTAGTTGTTTAAAAATCCCAGTGCAGCCAAGGCAGCAATATTTCATACAGGGGTATTGCGGTCGAGGAGCTTTTGCACCCAATCCTTCCTCTTCTCATGCCTCATTTTGATGAAAAAATCGGCACTAACTATATCTTCCTGCAACAACCGAGTAGCCCAGACCTAGTCCTCATGGCTGAGACCATCCACTTCCTCTAGTATGCCCAACAACTTTTGGAGTGGCTCATAGTTTTGCCCTGTGCCATAGTAATGGTTAGGGTCCTGACAGTCTCAGTCATTTCGCCCATCTTATCACCAATGTGGTCACTCGACTTACCCCTTCGTTGTCGGGGCATGCCAGTAGCAGTGCTTTGATTGTTTCTAAACCCTCTCGAGGTCTCCATAGGGCCTTTTCAACCCTCTTTGACCACTGTTGTGATCTGTTATTGAGACGACGTGTCGAACCACTGTTGTGGTCATCCTCATCATTGGAAGTAAGACGAACAGTTTCAGTACCATTTTCATCAGAATCATCGTCAGAATCGACATCATCTATTTGGCAGCATCTACCAGAGAGTGGTGAAGAGTATGCGATTCTGGCAAATGAGCCATGGCACAATCACTCTCAAACAAAAAAGCCAAGTCATTGTATCTACCGATGTATTTTTCACGTACTCTCTCGGCGTATGGGTGAGACTGTAAAACCATATTAGTAAGTTAGCACGGCTGAAACTATATCAACACCTTTGCATAGAAAAAAAAAATCACAATAATGTCCCAGGAGTTCGATTGAGTAAAATACAAATGTTACTTAACGCAATGTACCTATCTCAGACATCGTCCGTAGCGACAACCATTTTCATGTCAACATCCCAGCTAAAGCTACTCGCATTCAGCATGTCCTTCACTGCCCAATAGAATCTCTTCAATGTGCGAAGTCGTTTATAAATATGTTTATTCTCTAATTCGACTCCACATTTATCGAGGATTTCAGTGATAGTTGCCTTATAAGCTTCTGGCTTGAAACCAATATCACTTTTTCGACTAAGATTAACTTGCTCGACTAATGCATCGACCAATACATTATCCATTAGATCGGTCCACTGAATGCGAGCTGACTTCTTACTTTCTGTAGTCCTTCGAGTGCGGGCAATCGAACACACTGGTGATAGAGCTTTCAATGATGTTGTTGTGCTTTTCTTAGTTGGGGTACCAAATATTGTACTAGGTGATGCCACAGTCTTCTTGGGTGAGCCTATACACTTTGAAGGGGATGCAGTTTCATTTTTATCTCTTGGAACCTTGTACGAACTTCGTAAGAAATTCATTATACCTACGCAGCAGTAACAATCAATGGTAATATAATCTTATGAACCAACGTAAGATGGTTCATTCCAAGATGAGGCAGATCCATAAGATTAAATAGTACGACTTGAAAGATTAATATAACATAAATTCTGGCATATAATGAAATCCATGCAAAACGTCTATAAATTATACCAAACTAACATCCTAAAACCAAATTATCTATGCTTAAAATTCTGTTGTTATACAAACAGCTCAATACCGCAAATAAAAAGAAGAAATTAATGTCACTGCCGCGTACGAGGAAGACTGTCATTCCACATCCTCTCCGCAATCTCATCCCTCTTTTTCGCCCATTTGTCTCTTGCGCAGTCTGTCATACGAGATAATGCACGATCTTTATGAGCATTAGTGACCTCTATAGGGGATGACGAAATTTCCTCAGAACTGTCTCCATTATCCTCAACTGCTTCAGCAAATCCATCTTCACCACAAACACAGATGAAGTCGTGCACAATACAACAAGCTATAACAATTTTTGCTTACGTTACAAATTTGAACTGTGGTGCTATACGTAGTATAGGAAATCGGCCTTTTAAAAGACCGAAATACTGTTCAATGACATTTTGCAACTGGGCATGACAATAATTGAAGAGTTCTTTCTTATTAGAAAGCTTCCTTCATGTACGAAATTCATTTAAATGATATCGAACACCTAAATAAAGTACCATAAATCCTGAAGAATGGGCATATCCCGCATGCACAACATAATATTTTTCTATACAAAGCAATATATGAATATTAAGCATGTGAACAATCACATGCTGCATATTTAGATGAATCAGCAATAGTCATTCTTTACCATGAGGCACAAGGAAACAATCAGGGCGACAAGTTAATGCATTTTGCAAAACACGAGCATCGATGGTAGAACCATCATAACTCGCTAGTACATATACGAATTTCATATCGAATATACAGACTGCCATTAAATTCTGGGACAAAACCTTTTCGATTTCGAAAGGTTGCACTTGCTTCTTTCGACAAATAGGCCGGTATGTGGGTGTCATCGAGTGCCCCAATGCAATCCTACAATTAACATTCATCTGACTTTTAGGTTGGTATTAAGTAAACAACAAATTAATTGTATCACAATTTCAAATTCTCAAATTGTTATACCTAAAAATAGGGGCTCCACATTTGATTGTCGGATATCTCTTTCGGAGTATATACCCCAGGAAACTTTACATATTCCAGATAAAGGCCAATTACAGCATCAAGAACTCTATTGAAGTGTCGACTCACGGTTTCTCCAGATCGTGAAAACCGATGGCCAATGACACGGTTTCGCTTGTTGTGGCCAATAGTATACAAGAACATGACGGCTTGTTCCTCTAAACTGCATCTCCTTGTATCAGACAGCAAATTCTCATCTCTTAACAAAGAACATAACTTGAAAATATTATCACGACTCATTCTTAGCTGTGCAAGATAGCTTCTTTATGATTCCATTAACAAATCTATTTCTATCTATATGACAATGTCGAGGCAACGACTTTATACAATAACGGCGATAATATTCAGCAGCTCCCATAAAACATGTAGAGGCTGCAATTGTGGTTAATGCAGCTACTATTTCATTCTCATTCCAATTACTATCGGAGGACTCCTCCCAGCTAGAGTCACCACTATGAGACCCCATGAGTTAAATGGGGAACTGACTTGTTACTTTTCCAAGTTACTTTGCATTTAGATGTCCAAATAACATCATAATCCGGAATATACAATAAGGCAAGAACATATACGCGGAGTTTATATAAAACACATTACATGAATTATAAACATGATTGAAAATATATGAGAGATCTATTTCCTTAAAGAACATGAAAACATTCTAAGTCAGACATAACACATGATATAGTCGAGAGTAATAAAGTCATGAATAAGAGACATTAACCAAGTAAGCAACATAAGTAATACCAAAAATAAAAGAATAACATATTAGTAATAGCTACCACAACTTTTAGGATAAGCTGACCAGTAAACCACGCACCTGTTAACAGTGTTATAGTGGAAAGTACTGATTACTCTGAGGATCAACACCTATGCGAGACTCAACTGCACGAAAGGGCTACAATTAGACCTCATTAATGTAGAAATCATCATTCAATATGGAAGAAGCAACATGATCCTGGAGTATATTTACATTACAGGGTAAACCTTTGAAAATATATGAAAATATTTCAAAGTTCGACATAAACACTAATTATTTCTTAACACTAACATATAATCAGAGCAAACAATGCTTTCATAGGCCATCGTATATGGAACTTTTAAAATGCGAACAAGGATGATCCTTTAAAAAACATTGAAAACTTGAGAATGGAATATTACCTCCCCTGTCTAAGAGCACTTGGACTCATAGGAAATCTCAGAAAAGATTTTCTTATATAACCATTCCCGAAATGGTTCTGACGATCAGGCCAGATCATTACTCCCAGTCTCATTGACATGAAAAAGTCACGTCGCATGTGTCAGGAGGTGAATCTATCTCCCGAATACACTGCAGATACGCAGTAATGTCAAAAAGATACAAGTGCAAAGAAAATCCAATTAGGATGTATTGCGTGGGTTCCCCTCTTCGTAAAGTGAAGATGAAAGCTGATGACTACACCCCTATAAGATGCATCCATAAAACTAATGGTGTACATTCATGGAGTATACAAAGATAAGGAGAAGGAACATGGAGGGGATAAGATTTATCCCACAAATCAATGGATACTCTCTTCTCGATACACACAATCACGTTTTAAATTCCACACGTATAAAGGAAACTATACGCAATACCCGACTTCTCAAAATCAGTCATAAGATTGTTGTAATGGGCGGAAGGGGAATAGAATAAGGGCAATCTTCATGGAGACTGGACAATCTAGCTGTGAATAATGGACCACAGATTCATCGCAGAGGACGAACATGCAATACCGTTGGAGGACGTCTCCAATCTAATGGCCGCAGGATGATCTTCTCTATCGCTGATTGTGAGGACGAAGAGAAGCCGTGAAGGAGAGAGTAGCTGTGAAAAGTGGTCCGCAAAACCAGTAAGATCGAGAGTGGTATTTTTTTTCCTACAATGGCGGTGCAATGCAATGACAGCACCGCACTGCCCAATGCACTGTATTTGACACAAGAGACGTGTGAAACACCAAAATTGGTTCAGCGACATACTCGGGCGGGTCGTGGACGACGGGATTGAATTTGAATTCAATCATCGAATAATGTAATATTTCTTAATAAAAACAATATTGTATGATCTGGGCCGTTCATCCAAACATGCCCTCATTGTATTAAAGTTTTTTTTTTTTTTTTTTGTTAGTTTGTTAGTACACCCCACTGTTAGTTCACACTTCACTGTTAGCCACCCCAACTAGGGATCGATACCAAGGAGTAAATTCAACGGTTGTTGTCTTAATAATAGGTAGCATTGACTAAAATACAAATTCATTTTTAGGTGTCCAAACAGGGACTTTGATTTTAATTTTTTTGTGAAAGCTTTGAATTAGCCTCTAATCAAATATGCACTCATTTTAAAGTGTCAACCAAACAAGCCTTAAAATGATAATTTGTTATATGATGATTGTTGAGAAATTTTCTCCTAACACGGCCAGGAACGGTTTTTGGATTTGACTCTGTCCATTAGTGGTAAAAAAAATTATCGCACTGTTAAATCTAGATGTGGAATAGCCATAGGATCTACTGTGCATTGGATATGAAGGACTTACGAAGAAGATGGCTTACCCGATGGTGTTGCCATTGCTTTGAAATCGAAGCTCTGGAATCTTCCTTTTGATGGGGCTCTGGCTCTTGTTAATGGTGTTGGATTGGGGAGTCGGCCTGTTAATATATGTTAGAGGAGTGAGGAGTTGTTAATCCCAGTTCTTTTGAAACACCATGTGAGTATCACAGTTTTAGCACTCCACCCCTTACATGAATTTCTGAATGTATCACAACTTAGTGGGGCCCATTGGTGCACCCGATCACACTATCTAACCTTTAGGCAAATCTAGACCGTTGATCAATAAGGCCCACCTCATATGATTCTTACACTCACTCCATGACTCAGGTGGGCCACACCACAGCGACAATGGGGAGGAGAGGTGCAACTCAAGTGGGCTACGCCACAAGGAATAATAGAAAGGAGACGCCAGCAATGGGTTTAAGTGTGGGGCCGCAAGTGTGCCTTAATAAGATGAAGGGACGCTCAAAAAAATCGTCCTAACCGATACTTGGTAATAGTCAAAGGTTTTGGGTATGATTTTATATTGGCCACCGTGGTGTGACCCACCCAAGTTTTGGATCGGGCTAGTTCTTTAACTGTACGGTGGAAACAAAAGGTGCACCTGATGGACGGAGTGGATGTCCCACACAACATATTGGTCCCCACGGAATCCAGGTACTGTATGCATTACGCATGCAACAAGTAGCTTCCCCTGATGAATGGCCCAGATCTCTCATGCACATGTCACGTTCGCATGTGTACTACAACTTGCTAATCAGCCTACCATTTTTAATGGCGAATAAGTAGTTCCGTCAACACTTTGACCACATCATCAGAGACAAGAAACACTTACCCCTATCCTCACCCTGGAAATCATGGGCCCCACTAAGGTTGAAGCATGTCCGAAAAGTGGTACCTGATAAGAAGTTGATAGTGGCTGAGAGAGCGTGGAGATTTATTACATGGGTATGGGCCATGGCTTACCTCTCCCTTCGTGTCTGCGGGTCTAAAGACAAAAGGGCGACCGAGAGAGAGAGAGTCGCTTTCCAGGCTCAAACAACGACCACCCCCCTTTGTCCCTCCCCCGTTCCGTCCCTTTTTATTATATATTTCTATGATTGGGAATTGCAAAGGTCCATTTGAAGTGAAGGGTCCATATGTCTCCTACAATCTAATGTCTTCATCTCAATGTCCTCTCTCCCTTATCCATGCACCCGTCATTCATTACCATTTGTCCCTTCTTCAGTTTCTCCTGATCTTTCTGTTTTCTCTCATCCTGAGATGTTCTAACATGCTACTTTCTCACACGTGTGTGAGATCTAAGCTATTGATTAACTTGAAAGCTTTGGCTAAGTGTAACGGTTCATACTCGTGCTCTAAATAATTCTATATACTTAATTATAGATGAGTTATTTGATACCGTGGAAGAGTGTAGTTGCTGACATAAAGGTACTGAAAAGTTGAACGGCCAGGATTTTCCTGTTGTAGGGATCCCTTGCAACTAAAAAGTTGCAGGGTCCCACTCCTTCTATCGGTCTCACTAGCTCATGAACCCATAAACCAGGCAAATAAAAAAACTCAAAGCCACAACACATGTCCACCATCATGCTTAGATGCCATCTAATCCATTCATAAAGTGAATCCCACCAGGATGAAGGTAAAGCACAAATATTAGCCTAATGCAAAACTTTGATAGGCTTCAAGATGGTTTTTTGGTGAAAGCTTGTCATCCACACGGTGGATGAATTACTATGATTCAGTGACTTCAGGGGATCACATCATAGTCTAGCTTTTGCATCTCACTTTCTGTTTTCTTTTCAAAATTACAAGCATCTTATGTAAGCCAGTTGAATGCTCACAAACTTATATACACACAAGTCATTTGAGTATGCAACTCGCAAGTATTATAGATAGGTGGGAAAAGCATATCATAATACAACATATGCAAAAACACAATGTTACATATATACATATATGACCATCCACATTTAAGGATCAAAATTTGTTCCTATGCCATCATAAATCTTTAAGGGCCTGTTCGGATATCACCAAACAAGTTATTTTTCTTACTTACAACCTTAGATAAGTAACTTATTTCGATAAGTAAGTTTAGTTTATGGTTAGTTATTAGTAACTTTTTTACTTAAAAGTACATAATTTCTTTATTTAATATCTTTAGCTTTTTCACTTCTCATAAGTTGCTGAAGAGAGGCTTTAGGAGAGATAGAGAAGAAAAGTTGATATGTTGTTTGTTGAACATACTTTTCTTAATAAATAGAAACTAAGATAAGCTACTTGTAGAGTTATATACAAGCTAAGTTAGCTTGAAAAGTTCACTCAGCTTGAATGGATCTAACTCAGTTTGATTCGCCTTGAACAATGATTCAAGGTGAGCTAAGCTTCATATGACCCAACTCGTTTGAAAATGAGCCGAATTCAAGTAGAGTCGAGCTTAACTTGGCTCGACTCAAAGCTCAAAGCTCAATTTCAAGTTTGGTTAGCACGAGGTCGGCTCAACTTGTATATAGTAATGCTCACTTGCACACTAGTTCTCCCCAGAACTTGTGAAAACTTTTTCAGAACTCATCACACGTGATGTGGGTCCAAATTCTGAACCTTCCATGTGATGCAACACCCCATAAAACCTTCGGAGCCTGACTTTTACCCTATGCAAAACTTTGGTGGGCCATGGCAAAAGAGATAGACACATCGAGAGAGGAAACTATTTCCTTTTTCCATTGTCCACCAAAGTTTTGGATCAAAGTAAAAATCTAGCCAAGGGGGTTTCATGGGATGTTACCTCACATGGACGGTTTAGATTTTGAGCCCACATCATGTGTGATGCTTTTTGAAAAAGTTCTCACGATTCTCGTGAGAACGGGTGTGTAGGTGAGCATTCCTCTCTCCTCTCTCTCATCTCTCTCTCTCTCTCTCTCTCTCCCTCTCTATATATATATATATATATATATATATATATATATATATATATATATATATAGGTCTAATCATATTGTCTCTTTCTTTATTTTATTTTTCCTTTACAAACCCAACCCTATGTGCCTATTTGACTCCTCTCTCTTGCCCGAGCTCCACTCTCCTAGTTTCTTTCTCATCCTCCTCCCCACTTGGCCACTCCTTCAAGCTTGACTCAACGTCTTAGCGGCATGACCTGCACCCACTAGATTCACTTCACTCACTCACACACATTCACGCGCACGCATGCACACTCTATCTCAACAGCAAGGTATTTCTAAATTTAATCTTTAATTTTTATTTATTTATATAATTGTTTGAAAATAAGAAAACTTCAAATTTTAAAATTGAGCTTCGAAATTTGAATATATGATTTGCAAATTAAAATTTTAGGAGTCGGATTTGAAAGCTTGAATGGTGAGCCCGAGGGTGAACTTGAGCTTGAGCTCAAGAAGAACACGGATGAGTCAAGCTAAGTTCCAATGGTAAACTTAAGGGTGAGCTGAGCTCAAGTTCAAAGAGGTCACGGCGGAATTAATCTAAGCTTGGCCATCTCAACTTGACTTAACCCAATGTTGCGCAGCACGCCAACAACGCTATTGAACCGAGATCTAATATCTGGTCTCATCCACAAACGATAAATTAGAAGAAATATAATCTAGAAGTAGAATCAAAGCATATCAACAAACCACAAAACAGAATATACGTGGAAAAACCCCAAAAAGGGTATAATAAAAAAAATAAAAAAATAAAAAAAAATAAAAAACCACAGGCGTAAACTTCCACTAGGAAGAAAAACGAGATTACAATCAATATACTAACATTCTCGATGCTCCCATGCACAGAGATAACTCTTGGCCTAGCTTAGAAAACTCTTTCTCATATTCTAGAATAGCCCTAGGAACCCCTATTTATAGTTTAGGCAACTCCCTTCCGCATCTTAGCAAAAACCGCATCAAATTTACGCAGTCTCTACCAAATCCGAACTAGAATCTGCTTAACCTCGACTAGTCGAGCCAGTGACTTCACTCGACTGGTCGAGCACTGTGAATTCCAAAACATTAGCTCGCTGGACTTTGAGTCGAGCAACCTCCTTGACTTGTCGAGCCAGGCCCTCGACTGGTCGAGCGACCCTTTGAACTCAATGTATAACCCCATTTACTTATGGAATGAGTAATTTATCTTAAGCAACTTATTATCCAAAAGCCTCTTAAATGTGTATACACATGTTTGCAAGTAAAGGTGCATGCTTGCTTTTAAATGTTACACATGGTGTTAACTATTTAAAGCTACTCATGATATGTTACACCATCCTCCTCTACTGTCTTTGATTTTGTAGCCACAGGAGATATTGTCACCAGCCAAGTAAGGCTCCCCAACTGTACTGTACACATGGATGTACCTTAATCCCTGGCTTTTAAATGTGGGCTCCACTGCACATGGATTATTACCCATAAATTGCAATGCAAGTATGACCTTTATTAGTCCACTGGTGGCCATATACTTATTAATAAATGGACGACTAGAGCTGCGGATTCCTCGGGAATAAATTTGCCGTACACCAACAACACATGTACGTCCCTAGTGTGAATGGACCGGTAAAGCCCATGAAAAAAAAATTCATGCGTTTTTCCAGCTCATCCCAGCGATTGCATCGTAAAGCTGATAGAAAACCCAAGTGGGCCACACAAGTAACGGTGGGAATGCAGAAGACTTGGCACAGTGATCAGAATCATCCATTCATCAGGCAGGCCTACACTTGTAGTTTGAATGTGGCAATCTGCCGTTGAAAATAAAATAAAGAAAGAAAATACAGTTGTTTTTGTGCAGGGTGGTCCGCCTGATCATTGAAGCAGCCTGAATTTCACACATTCTCCGTGTGGCCCACCTTATCTATGGCTTAATATGCTGTTCGCATCTCAGCAGACTGCATTATCATGAAAAATGGTGCATGTAGGGCTAGCAAACGGCAAACCTCCAACATGTCAACACTATAGTGCCTCAATGGTATTAATCAGACCTTAGAACCGTTGGATCAGCCCAAAAGAAGACCGAATTTTAAATTAATTTGTGCACTCTAACCTAGCTAATCCCACGGTGCTACGGGAGTTCCCATACAACCGAAGGTACCAAATGATAAAAGTACAAAGCCTTTTTAATGGTGGGTAGTACCTTCCAGTAACAATTAAAGCCATCGGATCAAAAAGATTTTCCAAATTGATTTTTCTGGATTTCTACCTAACCCAACTGTCATTGGATGGCATCGCCATACAATGCCTTGTACTCGATCATTTCCAGATTTTACATCTCCCTTCCGTTTCTCAAAAAATCATTTAAAATCTGTTTATGTAGACTTCCACATCTTATTTGTTCTTAACAAAAGTTCAAAATCCATTTGAATTTATTTAATCGCTGAATGAATTAAACCAAACGTTATGGTGAATTGGTGATACTATGAGGAATGTTGCGTGCAATGCTTTCTTTCCCACCAATATATCACTTGTATGGAGCATCCAAGCCGTGTAAAAGGATGGCACCAATTCACTCGTTAGGTGGGCCACACTCGTACATTTGAATCTGACCATCAATGGGTGCATTGATTCCTGAGGTCTGGAATGCTTGATGAATGGACTATATCCTGCTATTGCACCAGGGGCCTTTTGTTGTGTGGCCTACCCTCCACCTTTTGTGTGGCTTGGATATTCTGCATTAGTTACATATTGGGGGGAAATACAGCAATTTCTACGTAAACGTTTCCTTTTTCTTTGACACCATAGCAGATTTTAACGGATTTTTGGCTCTCATTGAAGGGTCTTTTTTTCTTTCTTTTTTTCGGGTGAGCTTGTTAGTACACACCCATGTTAGAACACACGCTCCATGTTAGCCACCCCTGCTAGGGACCGATACGAGGACCTCAAGTGTTGAAACGAGGTATCTCCACTCAGCCTGCCAATTGAGATATGGATTTGGGTGTCTCTCATTGAAGGGTCTTACACCTTATATATTGAAGGGTTCGCATCATGGAGTTTAGATCGTTGGGCAACCAGAATCTACAAGTCATTTTTAACAAAGGTGCCACTAAACTACTAATCTATCATAAACGTGGCATGCTCATGATATTGTAAAACAACTAAATTATTGGATGTATCATTAAAATTACATCAGTAGAATTATTTGAACAATCCAATCATTGGCCATTAACTGAATGGTTTAAAAACATTGGTGAGTCTCTCATTTTTTATCCCAAGCTCATGAATCATTTGAGGCTTAAATTTTCATCATTTTTTGTTGAAGTATATATTTCAATAGATTTATTACAATCATTTCATCAAATGTCACATATCTACCCTTCAAATCCTATTAAATATACTACCATATGTTAATGCAAATGCTATTTTTGGATTCGAGTGCATTTTGATTACAAGCTATCAAACGCAACTTAAGATTCAAAATCTCCTTGATTTGTGATTTAGAATCCATACACTCCATTACAAGCTTCCAAAGGGGCATTAGCCTAAGAAATCTAGACTGAAATCCAATGATTTAAACCATTTATACCATCGATCTCAATCTGTATGGTGGATAGAAGGGAAATAAAAGTTATTACATTGGATTATTTCAGCCCTTCATAAATTAGCCCTTTTGGTGTCAATATCGACCATCACAATACCAGGTTTGAAATACTTAATTATTAGTTTTTTCGTTTTCTATACGACTCCCTCCAAGTTGATCCTCTTCGAAAAGAATCCAAATTCAAAGAACAAATTTCTCACACATCAAATTATATGTGTATATATATATATATATATATATATCTGGTTGGGTGTAACTTAGGTATAAAAAGTACAACAGAGATATTGATTTCTAATATTCATTTCATAATAATTTAAGAAAGAGAAATGAGGCAATGCCCTTAAAGGGCAGCTATGTTAATAAAGCACCAACAGACCAATCTAAGCATTTGATCAATGGAAAATATAATGGATTGTAGATCACTTACAAAAAGTAGGTCCAATCAAAGAATCACTTCCGTTAAACCATCCTAACCATCTCCTTTATGGCTTTAAAATAAACACCTGACAATATATATATATATATATATATATATATATATATATATATATATATATATATATATAGTTCAATTTAGGGGCGAATAAGATAAATCCCGTATGGGTTATATTTGTTTGGTACCCCATGAAATGTTGCTGCATGTAATGGACGGCTTGGATCTATAGGTTGGAATATATATACTATCCTCCTGTCCTTTATATGTATTCTGTACACGTGGGGCCCATCGTTTGTTAATTCAGCACCAATCTAAGGGCCCGAGTGTAGTTGGAGCGCACTCGAAAAACCACCCAAGTCAGTAGTAGACAGTTGCTATAGACACGGCGTCCTAATAGCAGATTTTTGGGGGGTATGGCCCACCAAGGCGGGAGCCATCAACGTCCTGGATCAGTGGACCATGTGCCCCGCCTGCATACAGAAGATGCCTTCAAATTACAGCAAGGGTCACGAGACATGAGAATTTGGATTTTCTCAATAATGCCAACTCAACCTCCTTCGCTTTGGGTATTTTATCACATCCGTACAAAATAGAATTTTTGTTACTCTAGTTTGATTGTATTCTAGGGGAGGTGGGCACATTGGCCTCTCTTGTCTGGTGAGAGGCTTCTCTTATTAGTTAGTAGACAAGGGATTGCTTGTTTGTCTTTGGATTGGAAGACACCACCATTTGGGTTGGATTTAATGCGGCCCCCTCATAATCCTGTCATCTCCCATGCCTTTGATCGTGACCACACATTGTATGAGGACAGATCACAAATGGGGTTGTTGGTTTTTCAATCATTCACTATATTCAATCATCAAACAATGAGTAATGAATAATGATACTGTGTATAAGAATTCTACACCACAAATTCGTGTATGGCCCTTCTACCGTCTGATGGGTGGGCCATCTCTTCGATTGGTTGAATATAAAAAAATAATAATAAAAATGCACCAATTGAAATATACTGGCCATCTGATTAGTCTTTCGTGGACCACTGTTCGTAAATTTAATTGAGTTTTCGTGGCTATGGCCCACTCAAGATGGAGGCTTTCGATCAGGGTTCTAATAGATGAAGAGTGGATGCGGCGACAGAGGTGGTGTATACACTGAGCTTGCTGTGTATAGTTTATATAAACGTGAGTAGATGACGGCAGCTGACATAGACATTGATGGAATTCGCTCCCTTCAAAAACTAGATTGGTGAATGTTTTATGTTAGAGATCTCAATAATGACATTTGTTTAAATGGGATCAAATCAAATAAATTCCACACAGACGCCAAAGAGGTGTCGGATGAAGACGAAGTCCGTCCCCACAGAAGGATCTGATGACAGCCTTGCATGAACTCAGACAAGCAATTTTCTAAGGCACGAGACTTATTTTGTATTATTGAATCTGACAATATACTTTGCTAGCATGGTGGACAACCAAATACCACGATTTGTTTATATTCTAGCAACAATTCAAGTGGAAAGGACACTGCATGCTTGACTTTTTATTTTCTCCCTCCCTGTTAGTCACCATTGCTATAAAAATTTGGTTACTTGAGGTCATCGTTTAGGCCGCCGTATGTATGTGGGTCCCAATCACATGGAGTCGACAGTATCGGAAGTCTAGTAGAGTTGACCTCTGTGGCCAACCACGATGGATGCTGGAAATTCAAGATTTCCACCTGATGGACCCATCCTCTTCAGGCCTGGAACCCAAAAAATCATGTCAATCCCTATATTAGGTGAACCATAACACATCAGTGGAGAGGGGACACCTGACTTTAGGTGTGTGTGTGAGGCCATGTTCATATGACATTCAATCATTCATTTTGTGCGCCCAACTCAGGTGGGCCCCAGCACATGATTTTAGTGGTTCTATGCATGATTTGGTACTGTTTCTTGTGGTGTTGTCTGACACATATCATGGCAGGCCACACACAGTGCTCCCAAGTTGCTGCTGGACACTCAATCTCCTGTTGATCAAGCCCGAAAGAATATTGGGTGAAGCACACATTTCATGGGGTACAAAGCAAAAGTCACACCGATCAGATTATTCAATCCGTTCAAGCATTCCAAAATGCAACAAGTAAATCTATAACTTGAAATTCTCTTACTAGGGTGATTTCAGCCTGGCGCCACTATTACTTGCGGAGACACCGGGCTCCTGTCGGGCCCATGTGATGTTTGCATTATACGTACCTGTACGTCTTGTTCTCCCCCTCATGCTCACCATGGAAACCAAAAATCAGGCGGATTGAAAACTTGGTGGGGGCAAAATTCATGTGGCCCACCTGTGTTTTGGAATGGCCTAATTTTTGTCCCTTCATCCTCGTGGGATGCTTCTGATGAATTGAATGGCATATACATAAAACAGCAGGCCCCACAAGCCATCCACCTGCTCCCTGTGGTATGGCCCGCCCAAGTTTACATGGAGGGCTGATTTTTGGGCCCATGGCATAACATCAAAGTCAAGTCCAGCAAATGGGAACCACTGTTGTACTTTCTTCATCAATCATTTCTTTGTCGGCCACCAATTGAAAGGCTTAGGATTTTTATTTTTTATTTCACCTGGGAAATTTTTGGCAAGTGGACCATACACAACAGCGCCCATAATTGAATGGTTCAGATAACAGAACAATAGCTCCACTTGCATTGTACAATCTCTCAGCTCTAGCACTGCATAATTCCTTCCCTTCGTGAGGTACCACTGTAGTCAATGCCTGCACATGCCATCTTTTACATTTCATTTGAGAATGTAACTTAATGCATCTAATATCAACCAACAATCATAATAACTTATTTTAAGCGAGAATGACTTCAACACTCATGAGTTCTACAACTAAAGAGAGGTTTCATTGTAATCAATGTCATTTCTTTACGATCTGCCAGTACCCGATTGCTGAGAAGAGTCTGTTTGTTTTTTACTTCCTGTGGTATAGCTATTAAACCTGTGTCATGGCTGCATGTGGACCATCATCATCACCTTGGAGACACTGGGAGATGTCCTACTTTCGAATCTGAAGAAACTCCTTGCTTCTCAAGATATCAGAATCCTGCACAAACCCTAATTCTCATTGGTAATTGCCCATCTGGATCATAAAGAACTTGTACAAATTTCCATCTAATCCATAGGCCAAACTGAATAGCTCATGCATATAAATCAGATCTGTCACTAAAAAACATAATGTATCAATGTCTTTGTTAGCACTTCAGTGGAGTGCCCATAGCAATGCACCAATCATGCTCCACTCTCTCTTTTCAGTGAGACACCTATAGCTAGAACTTTCTAGACTCCAAAGGCACGGCTGTTCTAAAAGAGGCCATTGAAGAAACAATGTTTCCCAACCATTATCTCAAGAGAGAAAATGCACACTCATCACATGTGCCTCCATGACCATTCTTTTGAACTGTTTTGGTTCTTCATTGATGGGTTCCTGTACTAATGCTCCAATCATTGGTCCTTTTTTCCATCTTCGGAGAGACAAATAATTAATTTTCTGTAAAAGACAAATCAATTGCACATGCTCGGGTACTACCTTTCCGGGGAAAAGCCACCTAACAAAGTATCGTCTCTGAAACAGATGTTTTCATCTCAAAAAGGAAGCAGAAAACCCAAAATGGCAAAACCAGATGTGCAATGCTGGTGCACTAGCTCCCCCGAAGGTGAGAAGGAGGAGATCTCGGGGTTGCTTTCCCTTTAGGAAGGATTCAGGCCTGATCCAACCTCCCCAGATGAGCTGTATTGTCTGAAGGACAGATCGGGTGGGTTCACGATGAGGTCTTTTCTTGATGTTATCCATGCTCGGGGCCAAGTGGTTGGTGGTACCAAGCTCCCCTGAAGTTGGTGGTGGCCTTTGCTTGGCTTGAGCGTAGAAACAGAATTTTGACAGTTGATAAACTCCGCGAGGGATGGTCCTTCCTAATGTCTGCCTTATGTGCATGGAGGAGGAATCAATCGTCCATCCATCTCTTTATCAGCTGTCCTTTTGCGGAAGGGGTGTGGGATCAACATCCTTTCTGCTTTCAAAGAGTCAGGGGTAATGACAAATTATATGGAGGAGCTGTTTTGCTCTTGGCATGAAAGGGGGCCCTGTTCTAAAGATAGGCGGAATTGGAGCCTTGCTGTGTTGGCTGCTCTGTGGTGTATTTGGCTAGAAAGAAACAAGATTTTACAGGGATAGAAGTGAGCCTTTGGGGTCTACAGTTAGAAAGGTCCTTTTGTTTCGTAGGGATTGGGGTTCCTAACCTGTGAGATTGGTTGTTTTTGTTTTTGTTTTGTTTTTTCTGTTTTCTGTGCTATCTTTTGGCTCTCTCAATAAAATTTATCAATTCTCAAGAAAAAAAAAATGCTGGTGCATTAGCATTGAAGTGAAGAAGACAGCATCACATAATGATAAAAAAGACTATACTACTTTGAAAGATACTGCTTTCTAATTGCTCTAAATATCAAGGGTGCAAGACCACATGCACTGCCAATTGAGAAGAAGAAAAACTTGCAAGGGAGAATCCTGTTAAGCGTGTATTACTGGCATGGAGGTGTTACCAGCATGCTCCACCCTCCCACAGGTTGAAACATCACAGTATCTGGAACAGTGTCTGACCCTGCAATAGCAGGATTTCTTTCATGAGTGCTAGTACTGCAAGTCATTGATAATTCCATAAATCAGAAGACCTAATAATTACCAAGGAGATTGGGAGCATGGTTAGCATCTTCGAGTGCTCCTGCTCCTACTTTGGCTTATGCTGCACTGACGTTTTCTACGGAGGTACAGTATTACCAGTGTATCAGAACAAAAAGAAAAGGGGCTGGATCCTTAACAAGGTTTGTGGAAGAAACTTGTTCTATAACTCTGCTCGTGGGCCCACTGTGGTTTGTTTACTGAATCCAACCCTTCCATAAGGGTTGCCTCACCAAGAAAGTGGCATGCCCCAAATAATAATAGCAATCATCCTCAAGCCTTGACCCTGCTATTTGGGGTCGGATATGCAAATCCTGTTAACTGTCAACAGATCGAATGGCTAGGACAACATGGAAACACTTTCTTCATCAATAACAGAATCTAAAAGGAAAAACAAAGTAGAAATACATTACAGGCAGAGTCCTAGCAACTCAGCCAACAAAGCACAGGTCTGTGGCAACCATTACTTTGCCCATGCACCATTCATGGTGAGCCCTACCTCTTGAACAGTTCTGATTACCCACACAAATGACAAAGCCTTATAAGTTTAACATAATCATACAAGCTAGATCTGCTGAGCTGTGAACTGTCACCAGGAAATGTGAGGAATTGGAAAGCTTCACCTAATAGATAATTTGATCTAATTTAATTTAGACATTCCCTCCACCTAGCAGTCGGAGCTTGCAACAGTGATGCATGTTTATGTAATAAGCATGCAGTTAAGAAAAAAACAAATACATGAGGGATATCTCCAACCTGCCTGACACAAAAGGTGCAGCTGTCTGGGCCTCCAGTGGATGCATCTCAGCCATCTATCACACATGGATGCATGCAAGGGCAAGGCTGGGCCCACTTGCTGGTCCAAAGGTCACCCAGTAGGTCTGGTGGACCCGCAGGACCAACTGGATATCCAAAACAGTCAAGTAATTGGTCAGATGGCCTATGTGGTGGACCAATTGATATGTTGGACCCACAGGATCAACACCTGAGTATGGGATCAACCTTTCAGCCCACTTAACCCTTCTGGCCACACAGTTAAGAGATTTCCTTAGTGCCCTATTTTTTATTACATAGATATTTTTCTTTCTTTTTTCAGGAAACTCGACTTGCAAAGAGGTCTATTTATATAGGAAAAGGGATGTATGAAAGCTTACAGATGCAAGGCCCTGCATATGGACTAGAGATGATTACTTCGATTTTTTTTATTTTTTTATTTTTTAAAAAGACTAGTACAATAGCCTGCAATGGGTTGTTGATTTAGGGGTGTGACGCTCCTTAAACTAGTGTATTATGCCCTAGAACTATCTTCTCTTGTACTTCTGTATTTCCTGCTTCCCTTGCTTCCTATATGTGGGTTTTTTCAGTAGGAAGGGATTTTCTGGCTCCAAATCTGATATGTACAATCAGAATTTGTTTGCCTGCAATTTGGGCTCAATTCAAAGATTCACACCTTGTCACCAATCCTCTTAACCAGTAACTGATAAGAATTCATCAAATCTCCCCGAGTAGGATTCGAACGTATCACCAGTCAAGTGAGAGACAACCGCTTTACTACTGATTTGCTGAGGAACAATGGGGGATTAGATCTCATAGAGTGCAACTCCCATTGATGCAGGGTGGAATGATCTAACCTAATATGATATTGTGAAATTAAAAGACAGATTAACTAGAGTAATGGAACAACAAAATAAAACTAATTTACTATAAATTCAGAAATTTCGTATTCATGACACGTCCAAAAACAAGACTATGACAGTCCTGCCATGCGAATCTCATAAATTATTTATTAACCGGGACCTATGAGAGATAGAACCCCCATCCTAGCATAGGGTTAGATCTGAATTCAATGGAAATCATGTGTCTTGTAAGACTTTTGATGTGTTATGGCTGTTTAAAGGCTAGGGAATATGGGAAATGGGTTTGGGGTATCTAGGCTTTGAGGAATTAGGGTTTGGAACATTAGGGTTGAGGTTTTGGATTAGGATTTCAGAATTTAGGTTTAAGAATTTAGGATTTCTAGAATTGGGAATATGGGTTTTAGGTTATCGGAATTGGGGATTTATGATTTGGTAAAGGGATTTTCAGATTTGTGGGATTTGGGTTTGGAAAAATTGGGGATTTTGAAATTTAGGAATTTTAGGGTTAGGGTTTTGGAGAGATTAGGATTAGAGTTTTAGATATTTAGTGTTAGGTTTTAGGGATTTAGGGTTTTGAGAACTAGGTTTGGATGAATTAGGGGTTATAGAAAGAAGAAGAATCAAGGTTTAAAAGACAGAACAGAACAAAAAAAAAAAAAAAAAAAAAAAAAAAAAAAAAAAAGAGAGAAGAAGAAGAGGAAGAAGAAGAAGAAAGAAGAGAATAGAGAAGGAAGAAAAGAAGAAGATGAGAGAAGATGATACATTGTTGAGAAGAGAGAAAAGTAGAAAAGATAACAGGGGAATCACTTCCCATGGTTTCGCACCACCAATCCAATCATATGATTTATTTATTTTTGCTCAATCTCAAAGCAAATGGAGAGAAATCTCTTTCATTCATAGCATGCATAATGGCTAGGGTGGAAATGTCCAGCCCTTTATAGTCTTAGAAAAGATCTTTTACAAAAAGGTGCTCTCAAATAAGATTCTTAACATAAAGACGCTTAATGAATTAAATGTTGTTCCCAACTCCCTAATCTTACCAAAACTATGAGCTAATGAGCTATACAAAAATAACGAAACATGTAAAAAAAACTAAACAACAAACTATTTCGTGGCACATGGGGGTCCATGATCAAGACATCCAATGATGATCCAACCATCAGAATGATCCACGGTTGAAATCCAACAATCCAATCATCGTGTCCGCTCGATCCAATGGTTCGATGTGTATATCAAGCTCCTATCTGCAGCCCATGTGCATTTTCCCAGTGTGGGGTCTTTGAAGATGCACGAATATGCACGTGGGGGCTAGGAATGTGAATTGGGCCAAGTGAGCCCCATGTAATGGTCGTCTAGCCATAAGAAAACCGGCTCAGCCTTCGTCCTTTAGTATGTTGCTCAGATGTCCTCATCAATTCCCCTCGATTGAGGAGATTTTGCCTTTGGCGAAATAAAGTTGCGGTGACGCTCGAGGATATTCAAGTCTCATTGATGAAGCTCGCCTCTGTGATCCACATATTGTCTGACTTTGGTTTGCCCTAACACTTGACGAGGTACTCCACGTAACCTTCATGTTTTGTGGAAACCACTCGCTCATCCCAGATATCCTCTATCCTTTCTCACTTGGTAGGTGTGTATGACAATAGAGATAAATGTTAGGAAGAATAGTCAGGTATAAGCCAAGGGTCATAGGACAGGTCAGGAGGGATATCATCAGGATCAAGGTGATGATCTGAATAAAGGCTGGCGGGTATAGATATTATCCCTTTAAAAGATATAAGATCTTCCACATTGAATGTAGATTTAATACCGATGTCAGGTGGAAGATCTATGATATATGCATCATGTCCCAAATTACTTAGTATCTCATAAGGTTCTACACTATATGCTTGTAGTTTCTTAACGGTCCCTTGCGGACACTGTTTAAGCCTTCTATGAACCATCATACAGTCACCTACCTGAAACTTTCTAAACCTGTGATGAGAGTCGACGAATATCGTGTATGTTTCATTGCTCATGCTAATCTGTTTTCTAATTTCAACATAAGAATCATGGATATGACGTGTAAATGCATCTGCGGACTTTAATGACCTATATGAGACTAACATGGAAATAAGATCTATAGGCTTTTTAGGCTCATCTACTTGCCTTTCCAAATCCGCTTACTCCACTGGACTCATTTGTTCGTGGGGAAGGTTTGGTAGAGCAAGCTTATGTCAATGAGAAGTAAGAGTGGGGGCATAGCACAAACATCCAAAAACCTGAAGATGATCATAGGATGGTTTACTGCTAAAAAGCAATTCGTATGGAGTTTTATCATCTAGATTAGGAGTAGGTATACAATTGATGAGATAAGTAGCAATTAAGACGCATTCTCCTCAAAATGATAAAGGTAGGTTTGCTTGAAATTGCAGAGCTCAAGCAACCTCAAGGAGGCGTCGATGTTTATGTTCAATGATTCCATTCTGTAGTGGGGTTTCAACACAAGTCCGTTGATGAAGCATGCCATTTTCTCGAAAATAAACTTACATTGAATTGGAAAGAAACTTGGTACCATTGTCAGTGCGAATTTGGTGAACCTAACATTGGAATTGAGTCCTAACCATGGCACAAAAGTTTTTGAAAAGTAAACAAAAACATTGGAACGAATAATCATCAATGATGGTGAGGAAATAGTGTGCACCAGTGTGAGATTGTGTGGGTACCCACCCCAAATGTCACAGTGAATCAAATCAAATGGAAATGCACTGCGAGTGTAACTTAATGGGAAAGGACGACAGGTTTGCTTCACCCTTTGACAAATATCACAAGAAGAAGAGGAAGGAAAAGTAGTATGTGGAGTGAATGATATCTGAGACAATCGAGATGCAGATGGGTGACTAAGACGCATGTGCCGAAGGTCGGGGCTTGTAGATTGAGTAGCTGGAATGGCCGTTGGTGCAAGGACTGGGGTTGGACGGTAGTGGTAGAGTCCATCTCATACTTCACCTACTTCAAGCAGATTCCTCAAGGACAGGTCTTGAAAAACACAAAATGTTCCGGAAAAAAAAATAAAAAAATGACAGCATAATTGAAACTTTTGGTGAGCTAATTGACAGATAAAATATTAAAATGGAATTTTGGAACACACAAAACATCATGTATGACCAAATTTGGAGAGAAAGAGACCGAGCCAACATGAGTGATGTGGGTGACATCTCCAGTGGGCAATGTGATAGGTTTAGCATAAGATGTCTGTGTGGAATTTGTAAAAAAGAAAAAAAGATAAATCGGTGTCAAGTGAGCAAAGGTCCCACTATCTATGATCCAAGTTGTGGGAGAGAGAAGATATTAGAATTGGAAAAGAAAAAAAAAAAAAAAATGAAAAAGCCGACATGCTAGATGAAGTGGCCATGACATAGGAGAGAAATCACATGTAAAAAAAGCCTAAGTGGATATAAAGAAGTGTGAGCAGCGAATGAAGATTCACGAACTAATTTCTTGAACCAGGAGAGCAGTTGTCGGTGTGATGAGTTCAATGTTCAATAGTCCACCAAAAAAAAAAAAAAATCTACAACACCAGGTTGAGCTTCTCCAATTGACTCACGGTCGAAAATAGAGAGCAGATGGCCACCAACATCAGCCACACTCTAGCAAAATGACGGGCCCACAATGACTTAAGGCAAAGAGAAAATTAAAAACAGCAATGAAGCCCACAACAATGGATCTGGACAACAATCCACAACCAGCAACAAACACAAGTCCGATTGTGAATGATCTGGAATGTGTGAATCCACAGACAGATCTGGAACGTGTGAATGATCGGATGGCTCAACCGTGGCCCACAGCAGTAATATGTCAACACTAATTCATAAGAATTACCACAAATCAAACAGGCCCTAACAACAACAGTGGTGATTTTTGCGGACCGATTGTGAAGCAGGCGCAAAGATGGGTCAGGGCATTTTGGGTGGGCGGTGATTGGGACGTGGCGCGGTAGGGGTAATGGTGGGTTGTTGGTTTGGTGCTGCCAGTTTTGAGTTGCTAGCGGGTATGGTGGTGCAGAAGGGCTGCAAGGTTTGGTACTCGGGGATGGGTTCTAAAAGGTGCCAATGAGGGTAGGTAACCACTAAGAGTGACAGCCTGGATGACAATTACAACGACAACGGCAATGTGCAGAGCAATAGGGCTCAATGACTAAAAGATTAATGCCAGGATCTGGCAAGAATAATCAAGAGCTCTGAATCGGATGCTCTGGTACCATGAAAAAACTACATAGAACAAAAAAAATATATTTGGAGAAGACAATTGATTTTCTTGTATTTCTATTCAATACATTGTGATGTATATATACAAAGGGAATGATGCCAAATATATATATATATATATATATATATATATCAAAGAGATTATATTGAATCACAGTAAACATGGAAGGAGATAAATTCTTTCCTAATAATAGCTTATGTGACATTTGACAGAAATTATTTCAAATGTTTTCTTTTCTTTCTTTTCCCTTTTTTTTTTTCCTTGAAAGAAATGAAATCTAGAAATGCATGACATGAACTACAATGCCATGTATCCTTTAAAAAAATAATAATAAAATTTAAAAAAAAAAAAAAAAAAAACCTACAATACCATGTCTACAAGATAAATGCTGAAAATATTTATTCTTGTCAAAAGCATTTATGCATCCATTGTGCAACTAAGGATGCTTTTCTGGATGCACTGTGGAGTAGAATTGCATTGAATGGTTGAATTAAGCATAAATGACCAAATTGTAGTTTTTCTTTTCTTTTCCTTTTTTTTTCTTTTCTTTTTTTAAAAGATACCAAATTGTAGTTGCCTTCTTTAGCATTCATATTGACAGATTTAAGTTACGGATTTGGAGGCTCCTCTATGGACATAGCCATTTTTTATCACATTATACATAAGAGGCTTGTACAATGTAAAGTGTGCAAAAACATCTAGAATGGGCTAGAGTCTTGTAGAATTGTGTATAGAATCCTAGAATATTCTAGAGTTCTGATGTAGACGCACAACTCACCTAAACCCACAACTCACTATAAAGCCCAACATGTGCTGATTTTGAATTATTTATTTATAGATTTAGGGCCTAAATCTCAAGATTTGCAATTTACTCTTTGTGGAAAATATATGGACTGATTTAAAGATGTGATTGAAGATATAGGAGCTGATTTAAATATGTGATTGAAGATATAGGAGCTGATTTAAAGATGTGATTGAAGATATAAGAGATGTAATTGAAGATATAGGAGTATGTGATTGAAGATATGGGAGATGTAATTGAAAATATAGGAGCTGATTTAAAGATGTGATTGAAGATATGGGAAGATGTAATTGAAAGTATAGGGGGGCAATTTGAAAATGTGATTGGAGATTTGGAGGATTATTTCCTAGATCTACTTTCATCATCATTTGGTTCTTACCATTTTAGGTAGATTAGATTGCTTTGAAATCAATCTCTTAATCAAAGGCGTCCTCGTTAAATATTAAGGCTCTCTACTCAAATATTCTTGTGGGTGTACTCTTGTCCTTTTCTTTATGATTCGGCTGTTGAGATCTCATTGACTCGATAACCAGGTTCCACCTAAACTTGTGTAGATTAGTCTAAAACTTTCAAGAAAATTACTAAATGTAGGATGAATGCTACATCGCATCATTTGGGCCATTGATATATACTTCCAGAGGTTTCCTAGGCCTATATAGGAGAATCACCATTTGGAACTCACTCCTCTGAGTTGTAATCTTTTCTACTTAGTGCAATTACTTGAGTAGCATTGGAGCATTGTTTGATTGCCGCATGGATGAGCATGCTAGAGAGTTAGCATGTTTGTGGCACTAGACTCCAAAATCAACTACATTACTTTCAGTACGACTTGAAAGGAATTTAACTAAAATTCTATGACTATATCTCAAACCTCGAAGGCATTGGTGGCACATGTCCTTGACAAAGTGCCTTTGGGAAAGTAAATATTCTTTATATATAGGCATGAGGAATGGTTTTTTCTTTATGCTCTTTTCCCCCCTTCTGTTAACTGGCTCCAAAGTCAAAACGTCATTATGCAATTTGATAGGAAACGAGTGGAATGATTTTTGGGGGGATGTGAGTTGCCTGGAACCTTGGGTTACAAGAATCCCATACAACCCTAAGTTTTGTGGGGGCCACTATGATGTCTGTGTTATATGCGCTCTGTCCTTTGGCTGCACTAACCCATTTAAGGACGTGATCTAAAATTCCAAGCAGATTTAAAACTCAAGAGTCCTTACTCATGCCTCAGTGGTAGACTCTCGACACGAGGTCATGGGTTCAAGTGCCCATTGTGGTATATAAAAGAAAAAAAGAAAAAAAAGTCCCTGTAGTGCGAGTGAGTGGGTGTGAGTGCGTGTGTTAAAAAATAAAAATAAAAAAATAAAAAAAAATAAAAAAAAAAAAAAAAAGTGGACTACCCCACAAGAAACAGTGGGGATTGAATGCATGCCATTGAAACCTTCTTGGGGATTCACCAGAAGTTTTGGATCGGGCTGATATCTCTGACTTCCATTCATCCTGGTGGGAATCACCTTCTAAACGGGTGAGATGGCACAGAAACATCACGGTGGGCCCCAGGATGGTTTCAATGATGAGGTTTCCTGTGGTGTGACCCACTTAAGTTTTGGATCCACCTCATTTTTGGGCTCTTGTCATACAATGAGATGGTGAAACGGATGGACGGAGTGGATATAACGCAGGCATCTTGGTGGCCCCACAGAGCTTGGAGTTACAGGGGATTCCTGTAACCCCGGGTGTCATTTTAGGGTTCCGCCCGAGCAGAATTTCAAGAATGGCAGAACACATCCTTAACCAATTATTGCAATTCTATCAAATAGTGCATCCAAACGCAGTTCAAATGACAAAACTTCCGGCTCGATTGAAAATTAACAAAGGAATACAGTTACAAAATCCAAGACGCACAGCCAACATAGATAAGAGAGAGAAAATCGAAATTCCAAAATCAAGAATGCAGCATGAGAACTTCCCGCTCCTACCTCTTCGCCTCTTACCACATTCTTCTCTTCTGCTGTATCGGATTTGCTGGTCTTGCAGCGGGGGAAAACCCAAACCCTATATTTATTCTCTTGGAATAGAAGCCCAGAGGCCATGGCATCAACGAATGTTTTCTTCTCTTCCTTCTCCCTAGCTTGTTTTCGTTCTCGTGAAACTCAACATGCAGGCTCTCCAGAGAGTAATGCGACGTGGGACCCACTAGGACTGTAGATGGTTAGGCATGGGGTGGGTTTAGCCAAAACCTGACCCTCCCATTTACTAAATGGGTGCGTTTACTAAATGGGTCTCGGTTCAAAATTTTCACCTGGATCCTTTTACTAAATGGGTGCGTTTAGGTCCGGATAGAAGAAGATCCACTCAAATCCATTTATAAATGTGCATATCTAATTAGTCCGGACTTTTTACACTGTAAAGATATATAAGCATTTTTACGGAGTTTAAAATAGAATTTGGATGAATCCCATAACAACATAGGCTAAACCTGTCGAGTTTGGTATTAGACCTAGACCCATACCACTTAACAAAAAGATTGGGTCTAAATGGTTCGGGTCTAGATACTAATCGAGTCCACTAACCCATCTACCACACTAGTATCTACCATTCCTTTATCAGTGACATGTGGATGTGCACGAGCGGCTTCAATGGATCGGAGTGGGTGGATCCCTAACTTTCGGTCTCATCTTGATGTATGTGGCTTACATACACATTATTCATCCATTTTGAAGGCTCATTTAAGGACATTATCTAAAAAATAAAGGAGATCTAAATCTTAGGTGGACACCACAGAAACAATGGTGATTGAATACCACCATTAAAAACTTCATGAGATTACCGGAATGCAAGATTACCGGAATGCTTATTTTCCATTGATAAGGTCACAAAGATCTGGATGAAAGACCACATGAATATAAATATCAATTGATTCTAAACTTTGTGGTTCACTGCTCACAAGACGTTTTTGATGGTCAATGACCACTATTTCCTGTAGTGAGGCTCACCTGAGATTTTGATCTACTGAAATTTTGAGATCATGCCCTAAAACAAGCTGTCAAAAACGGATGGATGACGTGGATGTAAGGCACATCCATCATGATGGGCCACACAGTCTGGTATTCACCCACCTCGCTGGATCGCGAGATCCACCGAATCCGCGCCCAGTGCGCACGTGTTTTAGATGCTGACAGGTGGGAGGCGTAGTTTGATAATGCAGGCCATCGGCATGCTGTCCTCCACTCTGGATGCGTGTACAAATGGAATCCATGTTCAGTGATCGAAATTGCTATATGCTGATCCAAGGAAAAGCTATCTGCTGATCCGATGGATGTCCATGGCCCACTAATCTTCTACGACTCAGATATCGTTGGCCCTTTTAAGCTGCAGGAGCTCTTGTCCCTGTACGATACACGTGGCACACGTATATGATCATCCGAAACAGGCATCTTGCAGCCTCCACCTTTGATTAGCCATGACTACACATTTCCTCCACCTTTAAAGTTACTTAATCACTTCAGTTTAATAAGTTAGAAATCAAGATAAGCTACTTAAAGCATAAGTAACTTATTAATGCCATTTCATGAACACCCTGTATATATATATGAGTAGGGCCAGCGATTGAGGGTTGGGATTGTCCCATATGAAAATTCATCCAGCATGGTCCTTCTAAAGTGAGGCCTGGATCATCAGCTTGGGTGACCCAACGGCCAACGATGGCCTATTTGCAGGGAGTCGTGGCCATAGAACCCGTATAAATTCAGTCTGGTCAGGTTGGGTTAAGTATAGAGGAGTTCGGATTGGAGCCAGTTTAAGCAGCTCCGTTGGGAATTTGGGTCGGGTCAGATTGTGGGTTGGGTCCCTTGAGGTCCGGCCCGACCACCCAAGTTGCCCTACTAACTTCATCCATTGGGTGGACGTGGGTGCGTCTGGGCCAAGTGTAGCCCGAAAATGGCCTCGGCTCACACTGATTTAGGATAGACTTGGGGGTCTATTTCTGGGAGAAGGTCCTAGGCGTGAGTTTAAAGGCCCGGGTCCATTAATTAATTCCTAAGATCGGGTATTGGCTTTTCAGACGGGGCCGGGCCGGGGCTTGACAATGCTGGGCCCGCATCTTGGATTAGTCAATTCAGGCAGTAAAATGTCCGTATAAAGCGGCAGGATTAGTGGTCTGCGGGGAGGTAGCCTTGTAATGGATGGGATCGGCCAAAAAGAGATTTAATCCGATTATCCTAGCCCTCCAAGTAATGCCCTGAAATCAACCATTAAAACTAAATCCACCACTGATATCACGCCAACTAGAGCGAGGCGGCTATGGTGGATCCGAAGAACCACCAAGATTGGTGGTTCCGGGACTGTGGGGCCCACCGTGATGTATGTGTTTTATTTTCACATCATCCATTTGTGACGCCCTGTCACTGTGGTCACATGTGGGCAGGCCCCAAGGTGCTGGCAGGCTACTGTGCATACAGTAAAGGTGAAACTTTGTCCCACATCGGAAGTGCCGTCTGAAGTTGTGGTGGCTATATGTGGAGTTGTCACCCTATACTTTATGAGGCCTTTTGGGGACAACCCCGAGAACAAAACCATGCGGGCTGTATCCAGAGCGGACAATATCATACAGTGTGGGCATGGGCCATTACAAATGTATCAGAGCCGAGGACGGCTCTGCCCTCGGTGGGGGATATTGTGACGCCCCGTCACTGTGGTCATATGTGGGAGGGCCCCAAGGTGCTGGCAGGCTACTATGCACACAGTAAAGATGAAATTTTATCCCACATCGAAAGTGTCGTCTGAAGTTGTGGTAGCTATACGTGGAGTTGTCACCCTATACTGTATGAGGCTTTTTGGGGACGACCCCGAGAACAAAACCGTGCGGGTATGCCCAGAACGGACAATATCATACAGTGTGGGCGTGGACTGTTACACCATCCGTTTTCCCCCAATCATTTTAGCACATGAGTGAAAAATGAAGCAGATAGAAATCCCAGGTGGACCACACCACACGAAACAGTGGTGATTGAATGCCCACCATTAAAAACTTCCTGGGGGCCACAAGTTTTAGATCAAGCTGATATTTGTGTCTTCCCTTCATCCAGGACTGTGTGACCTTATCAAGAGGTTGGATGGAAAATAAACATTGCAGTGGACCCTAGAGATTTTTTAATGGTGGACATTCAATCAACACTGTTTCCTGTGGGGTGGTACACCTGAGATTTGGATCTGATTCATTTTTTGGTCTCGTGTCATAAAATGAGTTGGAAAAACGGATGGATGGCATGGATATAAAAGACATACATCAAGGTGGGCCCGCCGTGATGTGCGCATGTGACATCTACTTCGTCTATCATTGGCATCAACTCATTTTAGGACGTGGGCACGAAAATCATGCAGATACAAGCTCAAGTGGCCCACAAGACAGCGAACAGAGGGGATGGAGACGCCCACCACGGAAACCTTCCTGGGGTGGCCGTGATGTCTACACGTCATCCACCCTGTTCATAGAGTAAGTCTCGCCACGATGGAGGGAAACCATACGAAATGCCATCTTATCCACTACTAAGGTGGGCTCAAGATGGTTTTTCAATGGTAGGCGCTCCCCCATTCCCAATTCTCAATTCTCCCTGTGGTATGTCCCACTTGATTATCTGACCCGATTGGTGGATGGAGTCGGTGTTGTAAACACATCACGTTGGGGCCACCAGAGCTTTTTCTTGCACCCACTGCTTACAACAGTTGCAGTAGGCAAGAGGGTGCGCGACATATTTCAAGGAGGTCCCGCAGTGCATCTGCATTTTCTCCTGAAATCTAATTGGCGAGATTCCCCTGAATTATCTTAGCGGGACATGATTAAATTTTACACGCTCGCAAACGGATGGGGAATAGCTACTGTACTGACAAGTTGAGCAGCGATGATGCCACTAATTTCTGTGGGCTCCACCTTCATGTATGTGCTGTATTCACACCGTTCAATCCATCTGGAGAGATCATTTTAGTGCATGAGCTAATGTTTGAGGCATATTCAAAATTCAAGTGGACCCATATATAGAAAATATGGGGGACAGTGACACCAACGGTTAAAAGCTTCTTAAGGTTCATGGTAATGTAAGTTTGAGATTTAATTGTTGGGGGCCTTGCACAAAACCTTAGGATCTAGCCTTCCAGAACAAACCAGAATTATGGATAATAAAGCAATGAAAACAATCAATGCATCAATCACACACCACACGAGAGTTTTTACGTGAAAAATCCTCAAAGAGGTAAAAACCACGAGACCTCGTCCAGATCAACAATCCACTATGAAGTAGAACGTTGCAACCTTCTTCACTCACGCAGGAGTGGCTGAACAATGAAAGAATAAAGAAAACTAGAGAGATCTCACCGATTACAAGGACATAGAAGCGCTGAGACGACGGCTCCTTCCACAAGCTTCCTCTCTCTCTCTTTTCTCTCTCTTTCTCACACCCTAAACCCTTTAGGATACCCTCTTGTGTTTTTCTTATCTCTAGAAAAAACCCTAGGAACACCTATTTATAGTTTAGGCAACTTCCCTTTCGCATCCCGGTTGCGAAAGGATTCAAATCCTCAGTTTCGCGCAAAATCGCGGAACAAACTGCGTAACCTACGACTAGTCGTGAAAATTCCAGGACTGGTCTTAGCCTCCTTCGACTAGCCGAAGCCTGTCCACGACCGATCGAAGCCCACCTTCGACTGGTCCTGGAAATTCCAGGACTGGTCTTAGCCTCCGAGAAAAACAGCACGAACTCGCTAGACTTTGAGTCGTGCCAGGGCTTGAACCTACGACCGGTCGAGCGCCTCCTACGACCGGTCGAGAGGGGCTCAGGACCGGTCGAAGACGGGGAAAAAACCCCATCAAATCTCTCCCTTTTTGACCCAGGAGGGATCCACCTTCTTCAAGTCAGCCAGGTTTATACAAACCTCAAACTTGCCCTTGAGCAAAGCCTTGGTCATCATGTCTGACCCATTATCGTCCGTGTGGACCTTCTCAAGCTGTAACACCTTCTGTTCCAAGATATCTCTGATCCAGTGATACCGAATTTCTATGTGCTTTGACTTGGAATGCTGACTTGGATTCTTGCTCAAGTGTATAGCACTCTGACTATCGCAATAGACCACGTGCTCCTCCTGCTTCAGGCTAAGTTCCTGTAGGAACTTCTTCATCCAAAGCATCTCTTTACATGCCTCTGTGACTGCAATATACTCGTCTTCTGTCGTCGACAACGCTACGACCTTCTGTAGCTTGCTCTGCCAGGAAACCGCTCCCCCTACAAACGTGAACATGAACCCCGATGTAGACTTCCTGGAGTCTATGTCACCTGCCATATCTGCATCTGTGTAGCCCTCTAACACAGGTTTACCGTCACCATAGCATAGGCTCAACCTGGATGAGCCTTTTAGATACCGCAGTATCCACTTCACTGATGCCCAAAACTCTTTGCCAGGATTGGTGTTCACTCACCAAGTATAGGGTTGTGATGTAGTAATAACTCGGTGAGACCGAGGTCGAATCCATAGGGACTGAAACCTGTACGTAATCTGAAAATAACCAGATCTAGAACTAGGCTAAGATGAAATCTAAACCAATTATGATTTGAGGAATAATGGTGAAATAATAATCTAAAATTGAAGAGAAATTCAGAGAAGGAACACTAGGGATTCAGAGGATCCACTTGTAGAGATCAAGGAGATCTTATGCCTGGATTAAAGAATCATAGAAATTAACTGAAATGACGTTGATATAGTTTTCAAGAGATGAAAGGTATATGAATTAGAATGGATTCCATCACCAAACCATGCCCAGGAGGCAAAGCAAACAACAGAATTAATCTAATTACTAATCAATCAATTATATCATGAAGGTTAGGAAGGGTACCGACATCCAACCATGCCCAAGAGACGATGGTGAACAACAGGGCTTCCTGACGTCATAAACATAAAAAGGGAAAAAGGAAATACTCAAAGCCATCGCAGACCCATTGTAATTTCAGACACAACAGACCATTAAAGACTAAAAACATTCCCTTAATTAAACCCAAATCAACATCAGATCAATCTAAACAAAAGGCAAGCAAAGAGTTCTCATCACACTACAAGCTTCACCTCTTAGCCCTAGCTAAGAGGTTTAGCCACACATGAATGGGCTAGATCTCATAATAAAATAGAGAAAAGAAGAAGAAAACAATTAACAAAACCAAACTCTACTCCCTGTCTCTCTCTCTCTTGACACCACGTTCCTGCCTCCAGCCGAATGGCCCCCTCCTCCTCCCAAAAAGCTCCTCTTTTATAGCTGCTGGAGTTCGGCTGCCAAGGCCCTTGTAGAGTCCGTTTACACCACAGAAAACAGAGGTTTCCTTTCGTGAGAAAAAAATGCTACCCAGTTGCGTAACTTGACGATGCCACATCCTCCTCCTTCCTTGTCTTCTTTCGAAAGAGACAACGTCTCCTTGGACTTTTCCAAGCGCTCTACATGATAGACGGTTTGGATTTTTGAATCAATTAGAGATGGTGGGCCGAGGTAATCCGGAAAATCCGAATTTTCCAGATTTCGCAGGCTGCGCACCGCGAGCTGCCCTGGAACGATGGTGGGGCCCATTTCGATGCAGTCCGGAGAAATCTAATCCGTTCACTGCATTCCCCTTGAAGAATCGGTTAGGCACGGACGATTTTGGCTCCGTTTCGATGCAGCCCACGGAGTTTTAATTCAGCCGTCCGTTTCGCGTTTGAACGGTGGAAAAACCGATCTCCGTAATTTCTTGAAGTTTCGTCACCTAAGACGTAGTAATATAAGCCTTGTGATTCTGGTGAACAGTCCAGATCATACGGCTGGATGATCGGTGGGGCCCACAACGAAAATCGGCAGACGTCAATTCGACCGCTGGACGTTTTACGCAGAGAGACGGGTCAGCCCGTCTTTGACCGGGCTGACTGTCCGGTGCATAGCCGGTGCGTGTACACCATGTACACGCACTGTTCATTCACGATCGACTGTGATGCTTGTGAGAAATCCGTGCCGTCCATCTTGTTCTCCATCTCTTTTCAACCGTGGAGACCAAAGTTGAAGCCTGTCCAGATATCAAGTGGGCCCCAAATTGAAGATTAATGGGCTGATCTGTCCGTTGGCCCACTTCCCGAGGTATCCAATAGTTGAAAATTGACGTGTACGGTTAATTTATGGCTCACATCCCATCTATGGAGTCTCATGTCAAACAGACGGTAAGAACCCCATGATCTTGTATTCTGCACTAGTTTCGGGCCTCTTTAATGTGAACGACTTGATTTCCTCGGATCCTTGGTATGTAAATTCTTCAATATTGGTCCTCTGGAGTCCGTCCCTTGCCTGTGGTGTCATCAGAGCATTAAATCCATGCTTTAAGTGTTCTTTTACAATCAAAGCTCCTAATTTCAACCTGCAGCATAAACACGATTAAGTCGGCCTTTAAACAATATTATGTTCGTAAATCCAAGCAGTAACTAGGGTCTGATATGCAATATTTGACCCTCAACACAACCCCCAACCAGCATTTTGCTAATCCTGAGCAAAGTATGCGAAAAAATAAATTGAGAATTACTGAACAATTTCTAAGAACTCAAGTGATTTAGAAAAACAATCCAGACACGAGAAATCTAAGATTCATAAATATTAGGCATTCTTCTTCTGGACTCAAGTATATGACAAAACTTCATAATCAAGTTCTAAGCATTAATCCATAAATTAGAAAAAATTCTAAACATCGAGTTCCATGGGTGTATAGTGGAATCTCGGCTTACCATCATTAAGAGATTCAGTCGCCTATTTCATGATATCATTAGTAATAAATCAGAAAATTCATAACTACCATCACCTAAACCAGTACTTTGCCTCATAGATCATTCTTTCATTTTCTAGTTTTTTTTTTTCATGTCAAGATGGGAATCAAATTTTCACTTATAGGGAGCAAACCTATGGTGAAACTAGTCGCCCAACTCTTTCTAACTGTTAATCATGGAAAATCGAATCCACACCTATAGGGAGCAAACCTATCATGTAATTCTTTTTATTATTATTATTATTATTATTATTATTATTATTATTATTATTATTATTATTATTATTATTATTATTATTATTTTTATACCCTGATGGCCAAATCTTTTAGGCTGGTTTCTTTCATGCTCAGTGATTACCAAATTAACCATTCAAGATCGAGCTGAAACCTCAATGTGTAAGCGAGATGTGATATGTGAAATCATGACTCAATCAATGTTTAAAACTTTTAAAATGGATTAACAATTCAAACTTAACTGTGAAATCTAACAGATACTGAAATTAAGAGTCATAAATTTCCAACATCACGTATCTTGAAATTCTAAATCCAGGATATCCGTCAAAATCACTTCGAATTTTCCAGAAAAATTTTAAAATTTTCACAATTTTTGCTCCAGACGAAGAGAACACTGATTAGGTAACCTAATCTCCCACCCCCAACCTAAAAGCTACATTGTCCTCAATGTAAAAGATATGAGTATGGAATACACATGGGACAACAAAAGTAAATATGAAGTGATGGGAAGATAGTACCTGGATGGAGAATCAAGAGGCTTTCAAAAAATATATCAACGTAAAAGCGAGTCAGCATAAGAGAGAAATAAAAATAAAATCCTACCTATACCACTTTCGCAGGTGCTTTCGATTGCATTTAGCATATGCAACAAGCCTTTAAACCCCTAGGTTGCCCCTAGTGGACGAGTTGTAGTCTCGTGAGGGTTTGCAGTAATGTTACCACAAAAATTGAACTGATTAACTAGAAAAATGAAATAAATTGAAAAGCTGGGTTGCCTCCCAGGAGCGCTAAGTTTAACGTCTTCAGCCAGACCAAAGCAACTACCCTAGTCCTATGCAAACAGGAAACCTACCTATACCTCCATCAGACTAGGAGATCATTCCTGGTAAACAGGATCAGTCAAAGGCATGGACATGTCCTCTGAATCAAATTTCTTGACAAATGGCTTTAAGCGATGTCCATTTACTTTAAACTCCTTGCCATTGTCGGGGTCTCTTATCTCGACAGCCCCATGAGGATAAGCATTAACAACAATGTAAGGGCCGGTCCAACGAGATCGAAGCTAACTCGGAAAGAGATGTAATCGAGAATTATACAAAAGGACTTTCTGACCTAGCGTGAATGATTTTCGTAGAATATGTTGGTCATGAAACGCCTTCATCCTGTCCTTGTAAATTCTCGAGTTCTCGTACGCGTCGTTCCGGATTTCTTCAAGTTCATTTAATTGAAGTTTGCGTAGCGAGCCAGCGTTGTTCAGATTGAAATTCAGATTTTTGATCGCCCAGTAGGCTCTATGTTCCAACTCCACAGGCAAGTGGCAAGCCTTCCCATAGACGAGTCTAAAGGGAGACATTCCAATATGGGTTTTAAAAGCAGTACGATAAGCCCATAAGGCATCGGTCAATCGAATTGACCAATCCTTATGGTCAGGGTTAACCGTCTTCTCCAAAATGTGTTTGATCTCCCTATTGGAAATCTTAGCTTGCCCACTTGTCTGTGGGTGGTATGGGGTGCTCACCTTATGAGAGATACCGTATTTCTTCATTAAACTCTCGAATGGCCTATTACAAAAGTGTGAGCCCCCATCACTAATGATGGCTCGAGGCGTTCCGAATCGGGAAAGGATGTTTTCCTTCAGGAATTTAATGACCGTGCGATGGTCATTAATTCGACACGGAATCGCTTCGACCCATTTAGTGACATAGTCTACAGCAAGCAAGATATATAAATTCTCAAAAGATTGGAGGAATGGTCCCATGAAATCGATGCCCCAACAATCAAATGCCTCTATGATAAGAATGGGATTCAAGGGTATCATATTTCGACGGGACAATGCTCTCAATTTCTGACAACGCTCACAAGCTTTGCAAAACTCATGAGTATCCCTGAACATAGTGGGCCAATAGAAGCCACACTGCAGAATCTTGGCCGTGATTTTTTTTGCAGAAAAGTGACCACCACAGGCCTGTGAGTGACAGAAGGAGATGACACTCTGATGCTCATCGTCTGACACACATCTCCTCAAGATTTGGTCTGGGCAATATTTAAACAAGTATGGATCATCCCAAAAGAATTTGCGCACCTCGGTGAAAAATTTCTTCTTATCTTGCGCAGTCCAATGTGCCGGTATGGAACCTGTAGCAAGATAATTAGCAATATCAGCGGACCAAGGTGAATGGGAGACTCTAAACAACTGTTCATCAGGGAACATGTCGTTGATATGGGTCACCTCAAGGGAATCAGATGTATTAAGGCAAGAAAGGTGATCGGCCACTACGTTCTCTACTCCCTTTTTATCTTTAATTTCCAAATCAAATTCTTGGAGTAGAAGGATCTATCGTATCAAGCGGGGCTTAGAATCATTCTTAGAAAGAAGATACTTCAGTGCTGCATGATCTGTATAGATAATGATCTTGGATCCGATCAAGTAGGACCTAAATTTATCCAAGGCGAACACTACGGCTAAGAGTTCCTTTTCCGTAGTCGAGTAGTTCACTTGGGCAGGATTTAAAGTCCTACTCACGTAATGGATGACGTAGTGCCTTTTATCTTTTCTCTGGCCTAGAACCGCTCCAAGAGCATAATCAGAAGCATCGCACATAAGCTCAAAAGGAAGGCTCCAGTCCGGTGGCTGCATGATGGGTGCAGTGGTTAACATACCTTTAAGCTTGGTGAAAGCTTCCTAGCATTGCTCAGTCCACTCGTATGGAGCATCCTTTTGAAGAAGATTATATAAAGGACGAGAGAGGAGACTAAAGTCCTTTATGAATCGCCTGTAAAATCCTACGTGTCCTAAGAAGGATCGCACGTCCCTGATGTTCTTGGGTGGAGGCAGGTTAGAGATAAGATCGATTTTTGCCTTATCAACCTCAATTCCCTTGGACGAGATGATACGTCCAAGGACAATTCCCTTGTGAACCATGAAATGACACTTCTCCCAATTAAGTACCAGATTCTTTTCTTCACATCTTTTCAGCACACATTTAAGACTTTCCAAGCACTCGCTGAAAGATGAACCATAGACAGAGAAATCGTCCATGAAGACCTCTAGATATTGCCCCACCATATCAGAAAAGATACTCAGCATACATCGCTGAAAGGTGGCGGGGGCATTACATAATCCAAATGGCATCCTTTGGTAAGCAAAGGTGCCGTAGGGACATGTAAATGTGGTCTTTTCCTGATCCTCAGGGGCGATTTCAATCTGATTGTAGCCTGAATACCCGTCAAGGAAACAGTAATAGGAATGACCAGCTAGCCTTTCCAAGATTTGATCGATAAAGGGCAAAGGAAAGTGATCCTTGTGACGGTATTCAACTTTCTGTAGTCAATGCACATTCTCCAACCAGTAGTGACTCTAGTTGGCACGAGTTCATTATTAGCATTGGCTACGATGGTGATTCCGGACTTCTTAGGAACCACCTGAGTTGGACTCACCCATTGACTATCAGATATAGGGTATATGATACCCACATCCAATAGTTTAAGAACCTCGGCCTTAACCACTTCCTTCATGTTTGGATTTAGTCTAAGTTGTGGTTGCCGAGCGGTCTTCGCATTATCCTCAAAATATATGTGGTGAGTACAAATCGAGGGATCGATTCCCTTGAGGTCCGCTATCGTCCATCCTAGGGCTCCTTTATGCTCAATGAGAGTAGATATGAGTATACTCTCCTGTCTCTTTCTCCCAGTGGGCAGATCACCACCGGGTATGTCTCATCTTGACCTAAATAGGCATATTTCAAATCAGAGGGCAAAGGTTTTAGGTCAAGCTTCGGTGCCTTGAGGTTAGACGGTAGAGGCACTATATCAGTTTGTGGCAATTCTTCAAATTGTGGCCTCCACCGGTTAACTTCAAGTACCGGTGCAGTATCAAGCAAGGCACACGTCTCCCTAATCATATCATCATCAAACTCATGGGAGTGGGCCAAGCACGTCTCTAGAGGATCAGAGGATAAAGTAAGGGGTGTCCTATCTTCCACGAAAGTATCAATCATGTTAATGTCGTGGACATCGTCATCATCCTCTGAGTTGCTGCCGTTATTAAAAAAAATGTTTGACTCCAATGTCAAATTTCTAAAAGACATAGTCATGACACCATTCCTGCAATTGATGATTGCATTTGACGTAGCAAGGAATGGGCGACCAAGAATGACGGGAATCTGAGTGCTCATGTTATTGATGGGTTCGGTGTCCAGGATGATAAAATCTGCAGGGTAGTAAAATCTATCGACTTGGACTAACACATCCTCAATAATCCCTCTTGGTATACGAACAGTTCGATTGGCAAGTTATAGTGTGGTTAGGGTGGGTTTTAACTCACCCAACCCTAACTGTTTGTATACCGAGTAGGGAATCAGATTAACGCTCGCTCCTAAGTCAAGAAGTGCGTGATCAATTCGATGGTTCCCGATTACACATGATATGGTTGGGCTACCGGGATCCTTAAATTTCTGCGGCACGTCTTGCTTCAGGATGGCACTCACTTTCTTAGTTAAGAAAATCTTCTTTTGAATACTCTGTCGTCTTTTGGTCGTGCATAGGTCTTTCAGAAATTTTGCATATGAAGGAACCTGTTTTACGACATCAAGTAGAAGAATGTTGACTTTCACTTGTTTCAACACCTCCAGAATATCCTGAGAGTTAGAAAGACGTTTTGGTGCAACCAACCGTTGGGGGAACGGAGCAACTGGCTTCTCTAGAAGTTCTGGTTCTAATTTTTGTGGGACATCACTAGATCCATCATTATTGTCCTCTTCTGGTTCTTGAGGCTTTTTGGGCCTAACCGGAAGGGTTTTATCAATGATCTTCCCACTCCTAAGAGTGGTGATGGATTTAGCGTGCCCCATTTGATTTGAAGAGCTGGGATCATTTATCTCGTATTGCGGTTTAGGATTGGGGAGCGGTTGTGCAGGAAGCATCCCCTTTTCTATAACCGTCATACGTGAATCTATTTTTTGCATAAAGTCCCGCATTGTCTGGGCCAGCTCTTGCATGAAATTTTGAACTGGTTCTTCTTGAGGTTTCCCCTGATTTGGATTTTGATTAACGAAACTTTGAGGGGTAGCAGTTTGTCCATTCCTCCAACTGAAATTTGGATGATTTCTCCAACCAGGATTATATGTATTAGAGGTAGATCCATTGAAAGGTCTTTGATAGTTATTCACGGCATTAGCTTGATCATTCAACACTCCTCGAAAAGCAGATATTGTAGGATAGTTGTCAGTTGTGTGAATGTTGCAATCACAGATGCCGCAAACAATTTCATTAACCTTATCCTTCTTTCCTTCCATGGCCTCGACTCTTCGTATGAGATTAGTCACTTTAAAATTTACATCATCCTCTTCTTTCAGGAGATATACTACACCTTTCTCCTTAGATTGAGTTGGCCTAGACGTGGTGTTTGATTTTGGGTAACGGTCTCAAGATTGTGCATTTTCGGCAAGTCTATCGAGATAATCCCATACCTCATCGACCTCTTTATTCATGAATTCTCCATTACACATTGTCTCGACTAGTTGGAACATGGAAGATGTCAGTCCATCATAGAAAAATTTGTAATGCGCCACATTTCAAAACCGTGTTGTGGGCATGAACTGACAAGATCCTTGAACCTTTCCCAACATTGGTAGAATGTTTCATCTTCCTTTTGGGCGAAGTTCATGATTGCTTTTCTGAGGGTAATCGTTTTATGGTGTGGGAAAAATTTCTTTATGAATTCCCTCTGCAAATCACTCCATGTGCCAATGGATCTAGGACGCAGTGAATGTAACCACGTCTTAGCCTTCTCTTTCAAGGAAAAAGGAAAGAGTTTTAGCCTGATTGTATCCTCGGATACATTGGGAAAGTATAAGGTGGCTATAATCTCATCGAACTCTTTCAAATGTAAGTATGGACTTTCTGATTCAAGTCCATGGAATTTAGGAAGGAGTTGGATAACGTCTGGCTTGATGTCCATCTGTCCTGTGTTTTCAGGAAAAATCATGCATGAGGGCGTACTCACCCCCGCCGATTGTAAATAATCCCGTAAAGTACGAGGCGGGGGTGCTTGATGCACCTCATTCTCATCATGTACTTCCTCATCCATATGTTGAGGTAGTGCTTGAGGTTGATTTGCAGCCATAACCTCAATTAACTCAGGGGAATTCGAGCGATGTCTAGTCCTGCGATGGATAGTCAACCCCTCAACTAATCCTCCTTCAGTCAAGAGACGTCGAGTGTCGTCACGGGCCCACTTGGGCATGAAACACTCGCAGCCCTCAATCAAATTCTAAACCTAATCCTAAGAAAGAAAATGAAAATCTAGAAAGAAAGAGAGGGTTGGAAGGAAGTTACCAAATTGGAGTCCCTAAGCTAAAGACCTGCAAAACAAAACAAAATAAGTTAGTTTCTAAATAGAAGAAGTTTCTAAAGCAACCTAAATCTAAAGAGTTTAGAAAATCTAGAAAATCAGAAGAGTTTACCAAATTAGAAGTTCTATCTTAACAACCTACAGAATAGGAAATAGGTTAGTTCTATGAATCAAAATAGAAAACAATATAAAAATTAGTAAAATCCTAATCTTAAACTAACTCTAAATCTAATTAATTTCAGAAAATCGTAGTCGTCAGTCCCTGGCAACGGCGCCAAAAACTTGTTCACTCCCCAAGTATAGGGTTGTGATGTAGTAATAACTCGGTGAGACCGGGGTCGAATCCACAGGGACTGAAACCTGTACGTAATCTGAAAATAACCAGATCTAAAACTAGGCTAAGATGAAATCTAAACCAATTATGATTTGAGGAATAATGGTGAAATAATAATCTAAAACTGAAGAGAAATTCAGAGAAGGAACACTAGGGATTCAGAGGATCCACTTGTAGAGATCAGGGAGATCTTATGCCTGGATTAAAGAATCATAGAAATTAACTGAACTGACGTTGATATAGTTTTCAAGAGATGAAAGTATATGAATTAGAATGGATTCCATCACCAAACCATGCCCAGGAGGCAAAGCAAACAACAGAATTAATCTAATTACCAATCAATCAATTATATCATGAAGGTTAGGAAGGGTACCGACATCCAACCATGCCCAGGAGACGATGGTGAACAACAGGGCTTCCTGACGTCATAAACATAAAAAGGGAAAAAGGAAATACTCAAAGCCATCGCAGACCCATTGTAATTTCAGTCACAACAGACCATTAAAGACTAAAAACATTCCCTTAATTAAACCCAAATCAACATCAGATCAATCTAAACAAAAGGCAAGCAAAGAGTTCCCATCACACTACAAGCTTCACCTCTTAGCCCTAGCTAAGAGGTTTAGCCACATATGAATGGGCTAGATCTCATAATAAAATAGAGAAAAGAAGAAGAAAACAATTAACAAAACCAAACTCTACTCCCTGTCTCTCTCTCTCTTGACACCACGTTCCTGCCTCCAGCCGAATGGCCCCCTCCTCCTCCCAAAAAGCTCCTCTTTTATAGCTGTTGGAGTTAGGCTGCCAAGGCCCTTGTAGAGTCCGTTTACACCACAGAAAACAGAGGTTTCCTTTCGTGAGAAAAAAAACGCTACCCAGTTGCGTAACTTGACGATGCCACATCCTTCTCCTTCCTTGTCTTCTTTCGAAAGAGACGTCTCCTTGAACTTTTCCAAGCGCTCTACATGATAGACGGTCTGGATTTTTGAATCAATTAGATATGGTGGGCCGAGGTAATCCAAAAAATCCGGATTTTCCGGATTTCGCAGCCTGCGCACCGCGAGCTGCGCTGGAACGATGGTGGGGCCCATTTCGATGCAGTCCGGAGAAATCTAATCCGTTCACTGCATTCCCCTTGAAGAATCGGTCAGGCACGGACGATTTTGGCTCCGTTTCGATGCAGCCCACGGAGTTTTAATTCAGCCATCCGTTTCGCGTTTGAACGGTGGAAAAACCGATCTCCGTAATTTCTTGAAGTTTCGTCACCTAGGACGTAGTAATATAAGCCTTGTGATTCTGGTGAACGGTCCAGATCATACGGCTGGATGATCGGTGGGGCCCACAACGAAAAACTGGCGGACGTCAATTCGACCGCTGGACGTTTTACGCAGAGAGACGGGTCAGCCCGTCTTTGACCGGGCTGACTGTCCGGTGCACAGCCGGTGTGTGTACACCATGTACACGCACTGTTCATTCACGATCGACTGTGATGCTTGTGAGAAATCCGTGCTGTCCATCTTGTTCTCCATCTCTTTCAACTGTGGAGACCGAAGTTGAAGCCTGTCCAGATATCAAGTGGGCCCCAAATTGAAGATTAATGGGCTGATCTGTCCGTTGGCCCACTTCCCAAGGTATCCAATAGTTGAAAATTGACGTGTACGGTTAATTTATGGCTCACATCCCATCTATGGAGTCTCGTGTCAAACAGACGGTGAGAACCCCGTGATCTTGTATTCTGCACTAGTTTCGGGCCTCTTTAATGTGAACGACTTGATTTCCTCGGATCCTTGGTATGTAAATTCTTCAATTTTGGTCCTCTGGAGTCCGTCCCTTGCCTGTGGTGTCGTCAGAGCATTAAATCCATGCTTTAAGTGTTCTTTTACAATCAAAGCTCCTAATTTCAACCTGCAGCATAAACACGATTAAGTCGGCCTTTAAACAATATTATGTTCGTAAATCCAAGCAGTAACTAGGGTCTGATATGTAATATTTGACCCTCAACAATTGACAAGATACCGGCTGACAACACCAACCGCATATGCTATGTCTGGGCGTGTACACACCATATCATATATCAAACTTCCTACAGCTGACGCATAGGGTATCTTCTGCATCTCTTCCACCTTTGCCTTCATATTGGGACACTGCCTGTCGCTCAATCTGAAGTGACCATCCAGTGAAGTACTGACCGGCTTCGCTGCATTCATATTAAACCGCTCTAAGACTTTCTCAATATACCACTCTTGTGACAGCCAGAGCTCCATGCTGCTTCTGTCACAGGTTATCTCCATTCCTAGGATCTGTCTTGCCCAACTCTTTCATCACAAAAGACTTGCCCAACTCCTGTTTCAGCCTGTCGATCTTCTTAATGTCTTTTCCCATGATGAGCATGTCATCAACGTATAACAGCAAAACTAAGAAATCACCATCTAAGAACTTGCACGTGAACACACAATGGTCCGACTCCGTTCTGTCATACCCATGTTTCAACATAAATGAGTCAAACTTCTTGTACCATTGCCGTGGAGCTTGTTTCAGCCCATACAAGCTCTTCCTCAGCCTATACACCATATGCTCTTTGCCCTTGACTTCGAACCCCTCCGTTTGGTGCATGTAGATCTCTTCTTCCAGGTCACCATGGAGAAAGACAATTTTAACATCTAACTGCTCTATCTCCATATCCATGCTAGCCGCCAACTCAAGCAACACCCGTATGGATGTCATCTTCACCACTGGTGAGAATATCTCCTCGAAGTCTATGTCTTTCCTCTGACCAAACCCTTTCACAGCAAGTCTGGCCTTGAACCTCGTCTGTGAATTCTTCAGCTCGATCTTCTTTCTGAACACCCACTTGTTGCTCAAAGCTTTCTTGCCCTTAGGCAATTTCACCATGTCATAGGTGTGGTTCTTATGCAAGGATTTCATCTCCTCTTGCATAGTTTTCAACCACTCCCCCTTATGCTCGTCGGCTAGGCCTCAGAATAATCTTCTGGCTCTCCCCCATCGGTTAGCATAATGTACTCATGCGGCGAGTACCTCTTGGACGGCTGTCTGTCCCTAGATGACCTTCTCACCTGTGGCTCAACAGGTGGATCAAGTGGGGGCTGCTTTCCTGGTCCATCTTCTGAAGGAACTCTCTCGTCCTCTGCACCTTGCTGTACTCCCCCGTTATCAGGCACCATAGGAGGAGTAACCAGATCCATGTCCTCTAGCTCACCTGAACTAGGCTGGTTCTTCTCTGGCTTATCAATGTCTTCTATACACTGATTTTCAAAGAAAATCACATCTCTGCTCCTGACGAGCTTCCTCTCGGTCGAATCCCACAATCTGTAACCGAATTTTTCATCACCGTACCCTAAGAACACATACTGCCTGATCTTCATATCGAGCTTGGACCTCTCGTCCTTTGGTACGTGAACAGATGCCCTACATCCAAACACCCTGAGATGACTGTACGATGGATCATGTCCAGTCCACACCTTCTTTGGTACTTCTCCATTCAACGGGGCTGATGGAGACCTATTATCAAATACACCGCCACATGCATTGCTTCTCCCCAGAACGTCTTGGGTAATTTCGTATGGGATAACATGCATCTGATTTTCTCAACAAGGTGCGATTCATTCGCTCAACTACACCATTATGCTGGGGGGTCTTGGAAACCGTCTGTTCATGCCGTATACCAAGGGACTTACAATACTCATGAAAGTCGCCAATGTATTCACCACCATTGTCAGTGCGGATGCACTTCAATGATCTACTGTCTCTCTCTCGACCATAGCATGAAATAACTTAAACACACCAAAGACCCCGTCCTTGGATTTCAAAGCATAAACCCAAACCCTCCTAGATGCATCATCTATAAAAGTGACAAAATACAATGCCCCACCCAAGGTTTTTGTCCTCATAGGACCACAAACATCAGAATAAACCAAATCTAATGCATGCACTTTATTAACATGAGAAGCAGTTTTAATGAATGAAACTCTATGCCGTTTCCCTGATAAACAATCAAGACAGGTTTTGAGAGGCTTACTTGTCACGTCTGGAAGGAGCTGTTTCCTCCCTAGTAGCTGAAGCCCTTTTTCACTTATGTGGCCTAGACGCCTGTGCCACATGTCAATAGCTGAATCTTCCGCTGTGTTCAACCCACCCTTGCACATACTGACACTTGCCTTGTAAAGGGTGCAGCACTTCTTTCCTCTGGCCATGATCAATGAACCCTTGATGAGCTTCTATCGCCCACCAGCAAACCGGCTTTCATAGCCATCATCATCCAACCTTCCCGTCGACATCAAGTTGAGGCGAAGGTCTGGGATATGCCTCACATCCCTGAGAACAAATGTGCAGCCCACATCGGTCTTCACACAAATATCACCAACTCCCACGATTTTTGATACGTCAGAATTTCTCATCTTCACAGTCCCATAGTCACCTGACTTGTAGCTTGTGAAGGAGTCCCTGTGTGGAGTCGCATGAAAAGAAGCTCCCGAGTCTATCACCCAGTCGGTGTCCTGACTCGTAGCCGTGAGACATACATCATGATCTACTGAAAGAATAACTACCATGTCGTCATCTGAAGCGACCGCAGTAGAATCTGATTCATCTTCCTTCCCTTTTCCTTTCTTGTCGTTCTTCTTACCATGACATTCATGCTTATAATGGCCCTTCTTGTCACAATTACATCATTCAACATCTTTTCTGTTACTCGACTTGCCTCTTGATTTATCTCGGGCCTTTCCGCCCTTCCTGTTCTTTCCTCTCCCTCGTTCCTGTGTCACAAGAGCCTCTTGCTGAGTAGACCCCTGAGACTTCCTCCTTATCTCCTCATTGAAGAGACAACTGGTCACCTGTTCTATGGATATATTTCCGTCTAGCGCGGAGTTACTTAGAGACACCACCAATGTCTCCCAACTGTCAGGTAATGAACTAAGCAATAGTAAAGCCTGCAATTCATCATCCAGGACTATCTTCATAGAGGTGAGTTGGTTCACTATATTGCTGACCTCATTCATGTGCTCAGCCACAGAACCACCATCCTTGAACTTGAGATTCACAAGTCGCCTTATCAGAAAAATCTTATTACCGGCTGTCTTCCTCTCATACAGCCCTTTTAATTTCAGTCATAGGCTAGCGACTGAGGTTTCTGTAGACACATGGTGGAACACAGAATCATCCAACCATTGTCTAACAAACCCCACTGCCTTCCGGTCCATCTTCTTCCAATCATCATCAGTTATATCCTTGGATTTTGTTGATATGTCTAAAATTGGAGAATATAGGTCCTTGCAGTAAAACAAGTCCACCATCTTAGCCTTCCATATGGTCCAGTTAGAACCATTGAGGCTGATCATCCTTGATGAGCCACCTTCCATAATTCAAAACCATTCCTACTCGTTCAATAAACTAAGTTCTGATACCACTTTGTTGGGGGCCTTGCACAAAACCTTAGAATCCAACCCTCCAGAACAAACCAGAATTGTGGATAATAAAGCAATGAAAACAATCAATGCATCAATCACACACCACACAAGAGTTTTTACGTGGAAAACCCTCAAAGAGGTAAAAACCACGAGACCTCGTCCAGATCAACAATCCACTATAAAGTAGAACGTTACAACCTTCTTCACTCACGCAGGAGTGGATGAACAATGAAAGAATAAAGAAAACTAGAGAGATCTCACCGATTACAAGGACGTAGAAGCGCTGAGACGACGTCTCCCTTCCACAAGCTTCCTCTCTCTCTTTTCTCTCTCTTTCTCACACCCTAAATCCTTTAGGATACCCTCTTGTATTTTTCTTATCTCTAGAAAAAAAACCCTAGGAACACCTATTTATAGTTTAGGCAACTTCCCTTTCGCATCCCGGTTGCGAAAGGACTCAAATCCGCAGTTTCGCACAAATCGCGGAACAGACTGCGTAACCTACGACTAGTCCTAGAAATTCCAGGACTGGTCTTAGCCTCCTTCGACTGGTTGAAGCCTGTCCACGACCGGTCGAAGCCCACCTTCGACTGGTCCTGAAAATTTCAGGACTGATCTTACCCTCCGAGAAAAACAGCACGAACTGACTTTGAGTCGTGTCAGGGCTCGAACCTACGACCGGTCGAGCGCCTCCCACGACCGGTCGAGCGGGGCTCAGGACCGGTCGAAGACGGGAAAAAACCCCATCATTAATAAATTGATAAGTTAATAAAGACATAAATAAAAGGAAAACACTTTGGGTTCTTGCTCTTGCTCGGTGGTAGACTCGTTGTGAAATCCCACTGCGGCATGAGTGAGACAGAAAGAGAGCTTCCCATAAAACCCTAATCGGAAAATAGGTTTTTCTTGGAAGATGAAGAAACCTATTTTCTGATTTGGGTTTTCTGGGAAGCTCTCGCTTTCTCTGTCTCTGTCTCACTCATTTTTGACCCATCGGTCCTACTATCATAGGCAACTGAACCCCCTAGTTACTAGACGACCTGCTATGGGTGTAACCCCTGGCTTTAGGGCTCACAGTGATGTATGTGCCTTAAATCCACACCATCCAACCATTTTCAAAGCTCATTTGTGAGTATGATCCCAAAAATGAAGCATGCCCAAATCTTACGTGGACCACACCACAGGAAACAGTGGTGATTGAATCCCCACCATTAAAAACTACATGGAGTGCAACTGAGTGTTTTTTTGCCATACAAAATGTTGATAAGGTTCACAAAGACCTATACGAAGAGATCACACAAATATCATCTTGATTCGAGCCTACAAGAAGCTTTTAATTGTCAATTACTACAAGAGGTCCATCTTAGATTTAGATCTGCTCCATTTTTTGGATCATGCCCTAAAATGAGTTTTCTATACAAATGGACGGCATGGATGTAGCCAAATACATCAAGGTGCTCCCCACAGTCAGGGGTCCCACGCACCTCGGTGCATCCGGGGATCCACCGAAGCAGGGTTGTATCTTTTTACAATTTTTGGGCTGGATCATACTCTTGCACGCACCCACATATATGCAGCCATCGTTGACTCGATCTGTCTGTCCAAATTTTGGCCCACAGCTTCCATGAGTCGCTGGCCAAAATATACACCGATCAGGATCTCCTAACGGTTTTTTTTTTTTTTTTTTTTTTACACACTCAAAAACACTCTCCCCATAGGCACTCCAGTGCTGAAACGCACTCTACCCATTGATTGATCAATTAACGGCATCCGATCAGTTTGATCTTTGGATGGGTCCCGTAATAGGGATGGTTTGGATTGAGTGCTGCCGTGCCATGCTGATCAACTGCCTTGTGCTGCAATTCTTCTTTGCTTGAAGCATTTGGCAGAACAGATATCCCTACTAATAAAGGGAAAGGAATCTAACTCACCAGTCTCCACCAATCCAATTTAGACTCCTGGTACTAAACATGGTTTGCCCAAGGTGCCCGCTCCTTGACGCACCAGACCGACAATTTTGACATGTGACCCTTCCTTGGTGGGGCCCTTTTAGACTAAGGGTCTTTATAATCACAAGTGCATGCGACAAATCTCGTGATACTTCAACGATATTACCATGATATTGTCATAAGATTTCTGAAATGTCGACAAAATTTTGAAACCTCAAAGAAATTTCCAGGTCGAGAAATTGCCGGGTTGGCAACCTAGGTCACCTTTGAAAACGTCCCCTTCCTCTTTGAATTATTTGGGAGGAATAAAAGTCCATCACATGAACAGGACCGATGATAATATTCCACTATCTAATTATTGGATACATCATTAAAATCATAAAAATTTGAATGATCCAAGTCATCAAAGGTTAGTCATCTAAATGGATAGTTAAAAGACGTTAACAACTTATTTATAGTAGTTACGTTTGTGGCCTACCTGAGGTTTGAAATTTCTTCGTTTTTTGTAAAATTATATATTTCAATGAGCTCATTGCAATCATACACTAATTTAAAATATTAAAATTGATTTGAAATATCACATATATTCAGGTGAATATATTAAAAATTCTAATGCATTCCACTTCCTCTCATTTACTTAAAACATTTGAATTTTAAATGCATTTCACTTAATTTCATCCAAACCAAACATAATTAAATAAGCCATTCACTCGCAATTCATTTACCTTGACTTCATTTCTCATTTACCTCCATTTACAAGCTTCCAAATGAGCCCTTATAGGATACATGATATAGAGCGGGTCGTGGACACTTTAATGTCTAGGACGGACCACATAAGACTCAATTGGAGGCAGAGGTAATCCGGACCATAGAAATCTTACAACAGGCATATTTCGCAAGCCAGAATGAGTTACTTGACATACCATATATGATTTTGGAATAGGAGAAGCTACTTTAGCTGACCAACTTGACTATAACGGGTTGCTCACGCCGAATTTGTGAGATTCCATCAACAGTTGAAAATCCATTTTATTTCCATTTTTCCTATTTATAATAAGTTTTAGTTTAATTATAACTCTTCATTATTTGAGCTCTAGGAGTTGTGTCCAACATGAAAGTGCCTAGAAAAATTACGTAAATAATGCTAAATTTACCATTTATAGTAAGTCACAAATTTTAGGGAGTCTAAGTTGAATTTTGATTCTGTAACTTCTTTGAAGGTTTGGTATCACTATTTAAAGGATTGTAATTTCGTTTTTATTATCTATTAATGAAATTTGAATTTATTAAAATTTATTTTTATTTATTTCTATTTTTTATTGGTTGAGAATCTATGTGAGAAGTCCAAAGAAGCTATGTGGATTTGGAGTAGTTGTCCTTGAGGAAAATGGTGACGACCTCATCACCTCATCCTTACATCAATACGTCAAATATATAGTAGCCCTGATTTGAGCCTCAAAAGCCATTGATCTGACTATAAACATTAGTAATGGTTACGAGCCAATTAAAAATTTCAAGATTACTTTATCACTAATGGATTATATATGTATAGAAGCGTTGAAATATTCCAACATGAGAATTCAATTTTGGTGGGTATCCCTTCCATGGTGGTGCATATGAACTGTTTGGATGATTGAAACATAACCTTAGTTCTAACGGCCGTAGCAAGTTAGCATAATTCATCATGGGGAGTTCAACATATGCACTTAACTAATTGAATCGAATTAGCGAGATCTCAATACTTAGATTGATAGACATTTTATAGCTTGGTTTTAAATATCGGCGGATAACATCCTAATCACATCTCAGTCATCATCGACTAGATTAATCGGTACTTATCGTGCAGAAAAATCAAAAGGAAAAAAAAAAACATATATTCTTATTTACTTAACCTTTCAATGAAATATTATTAATCTCATTAATCAATAAATATTAGGGTTTTTAATTGAAAACAAATACATACAAAAATACAATACACTATGTTTTTTTTTTTTTTTCATTTTTTGTCTTTTTAAAAATTCACACTGACCGGATGAATAAATCACATCCACCGATACAGATATGATACACGATATTTGAACCGTGTTTTGTAGTCCATGGAATGAAAAGATTGAAAACACCAACTGTGCAGATTGATGCTACGATTTGAACCAACCAAATTCGACGGATTGGATTTGAAGGCTATGATCTGGTGGTTCTACTACTAAAAAAATACAAAACCCGGGAGCTACTCCATGCAACTTTACACCCAGCCTTTTACTCATGGGCAATACAATAGTCCAGAGTTGTAGAAAGGAAAGGGTGTATTTATCATTTTAGGTGGCATCGTATCATCAAATTCCCTAATAAAATAAAAGATAAATTCATATTTACAACAGTAATACAACTATGAAATTAAAAGAAAGGGGTGTGTCTATCAAAAGGATGGGTGTAGATAGCAGCTCCCAGGCATCATCAACAGACCATCATGTACTTTTAATTTCGGACACAAACAAGGGGTGCGAAAGAAATTTAAGTGAAGAAAAAGAATCTTATCATCTGAAGAAACTAACGTCAGATCAAAACAAGTAGGGGTTTCTTCTTTCAGTCAGACGAGTCTGACAGGAATTGTATCACAAGATTGGCGGGAATTCCATCGCATCTTCCTGAAAAACTCAACAAGATTGCCGCACCGAACAAGCAACGACCTGGGCCCACTGCCTTAACCTTGTCTTCATCAGCTGTGGATTATCACCTTCAAACAAAATTTTAACGTTGGTTAGTGCTAGAATACGCCTGCCGGGGAACACTTCTTAACCGTAACCACAACCGTTTTTATATTATCAAAGGTAAAACGACGGTGCGAATCAAACAGGGGTTGTTGTAATTCAGGAGCACGAGGAACACCGTTGATCTCGACCGTTGGATCGACGCGGTGTTAATCACAAGGCTGAGTATTTTAGAAATTGAGGCAGCCCACACGCGCGACTCAAACCCGCCGAGATCGTTGGGCTCCGGCTAACGCCAAGCAGCACACGGCGCATTTTAGCAAGAAGCAACCAAAGTGATCGGAAGAGACGGTAGGACCTTCTGAAGGTCATGAAATGTCCGATCTAACAGACGAGATATTTTTTTAAACTAGAAACAACCTCCGCTCGGATAATCTGGCTCCGGTTAAGCACATGAACCAAAACGGCGCATGTTAGAGAGAGAGAGAGAGAGAGTCACCTAGACCGAATATGCTCTGAGGGCTCCCAACGTCCGACGCGTCGCACTCAGACGAGGCGGAGGATTTGGAGACGGTATCATTATAGTGTTTGTTCACCTTGTAGTAGAGGTCCAGAGCCGGTAACGTATCGGACAGCTTCCGATCCTTCACGGGCGAATCGAACCCAAACCCCAGCTCTATGCAGGCCTTAAGCTCATCAAGATCTTCGTCCGTCACGCTCTTGCTCCGTCTCTTGCTGTTACCCTTCCTTCGCAGCCATACCTCTTCCCGATACGTGTCGGGCGACCACGTCCGCTGCTTGCAGAGCGGTAGCGGTCTTGGGTCCGACATGCCGCGGATGGAAGCCCCGTCCAACACCCCCCCGACGGGGGTTGGATCGGATGGGGGGATTGGGGCGCTCCGATACGAGCCGATGGCTAGGGTTCCGTTCTAAATGGGAAGGAGGCGTTTTTAAGGGCTGGAGCGCTCAAGTCGTGTTGACGAGGGCTGACATGACTGGCCGCTCAAGCAATTGTTAACTATCTTGTGCGTTTCTCACCATATTTTTTAAATTGTGTAGCTCCTCCTTAATACGCGTGGCTAAAATTACGTCAATCTAGACGGTTGGGTGGCGGTGCTCAACCTGTATGATCATGTTGATAAAATTGAAATTATGAAGGCAGTCCCGATCAACCATTTGGTGGTTCAAAATGGGCGGCTGATAATTATCTATTTTAGCTGTCCAAATTGAATAATGGTTGAGATCATATATGATTCTAGACGATGCTCCAACAACCATGGGCCCATGACTTGGGCTCTCTGGATCAATGTACACGTCGCCACCATCATTTAAGGAGCGGTAAAAGAAAACGCAATTAGGGCCGAAAACATTGGTTGGTCCGCGTCATGATGACCTGTTATTTTTCTTTTTTAAATTACGGGTTCCTTCCGAATTTGGAGAAGGAATACGGAAAAGAAGGATAGTCCAGCGGACTAGTATGTTAGTTGGTCCGCCCGCTACCGCGGACGGAGGATTAGTTGGGTGGGACCCGGCTTCGGTGGATCCGGGTCCCTGACTGTGGTTCCGACCTTGATGTATGTTCCTTACATCCACGTCGTCCATCCGTTTTAAAAGATAATTTTTATGACACGATCTCAAAATTTAAGCAGATCCAAATCTCATGTGTACCACACCACATGAAGAAGTGGTGATTGACCATTAAAAACCTTGTAACATCAAGATAATTTTTATATGGTCCCTTCCTCCAGATTTTGTGACCTTATCAACAAGTTGAATGGAAAATAAATATTCTGGTGGTCTATAAGAAGTTTTTAAAACGGATATTCAATCGCCCTGTTTCATGCGTTGTGGTACATATAAGATTTGGATCTGCTTCATTTTTATTTTTTTTTGGAAAAATGGCCGAAAATGAGCTGTAAAAAAGGATGGACAGCGTAGATGTAAGTGAAATACATCAGGGTGGCTCCACAGTCAGGAATCCACCGACGCCCAGTTGGGTGACCCTCATTTAATGTTGCGTGATTGGAGGGTCATGTTGCATTAGACCGAATATTCTATTGATGCATCCGTTCTGTTCGAGTGGGCCCACGGTGATCCAGACCGTTGATATGATGGGTCCTGATGGAGAGGGAGTATTCGGCCAAACCATTCCTGTTTGGCGATTCTATTCATTCCAACTATGGCAATTATTTCAGACCGTTGCTTTGGTTGATTCCTAACTTTTTATGTGGTTGATTCCTAACTATTTATATGTAGGACACGATAACAAATGTTTAGAACATTGTTATCTGGATGTTTTTTTGTGATTGTGGATTCCCTTGGATCAACGGTTCATATGCCCAAACTATTGAATTTTGATGCATCGTACCGTGATTATCCTCTTAATGAACTGATCTTGTACAAGTGGGCCATTTTGTATGGTTGAAGATGCTACCCCTTGCCATCCAATCTTTAGTCTTTTTATCAGGACCATTGCTAACCATCATCTATTTTTAGGCCACTAGTCAAAGCTTTAGGATCTTCCGGTCAGGAAGATTTTTTGGAGCACCCTCATCCAAGCTGGGTCCCATCAAATCAATGACATGGATCACTCAACATGGGCTCCACGTGTGAAGTGTCCAGATGTGCGGAATCCATAATGGCTCGGTCATCAGGACCATTAAATGTAAGGGACTAGTGGATAAATGTAAGGGACTAGTGGATGGGGCGATAGCTCAGAAATCTTTCTTGATTGGAAACAAACGGTTGTCCCTTTCTGAGTGGGTGGTACGTGGGACACCGTTATGGGATGTTTCACGGTGGAGCTGGGCATTGGGTCGTGTTGGACTGAGTTAGGACTGGTCGAGTCGGTCTGATTTAAGGCTGACCCGATACGATTTGGTTTTGAAATAGCTGGACCTTACTGAATTTGATTCGACTTGGTACCGAGTGCAGCATACCTTAACCAATCCAAGTTCAACCTGATCACAAGTACCGGGTTGAATTGAATGCAGCAGGTATCCATAAGCTGATACCTGAAATCACAACTCAAAACCTAAGTACACCCACCAGAACTGTAGCCTCTCTATTATCTACATGGCATCTCAGATTTGAAACATAGAATATGGAGTTATATATGTTGGGAGTGTTGCACAAAAATCTTAGGATATTGCCTCCCAAAACATTAGAATTATGCGATATAATAAAACAATGAAATAAATCAAAGCATAAACCACACGACTTAAGAGATTTTACGCGAAAAATCCTCGAAGAGGTAAAAACCACGAGACCTATTCCAGAGCAATAATTCACTATAAAGTAGAACGTTAGAACCGATCACAAGTACACACCGCTTAATCAAACCTTCTTCACTCACGCAGGAGTGTATGAACAATAAGAGAATAAAGAAAATGAAGAGATCTCGCCGATCACGGGGATATAAAAGCACTGAGACGTCGAGTGTGCAGTAGATTACCTTTACGAGCAGAATCTTCCCTTCCATAAGTTTCTTTTCTTTCTCACCTTAGTTGTGAAAATACCTTAGCACAATAGCTTTAGAAAGCCTTAACATACCTTAGAATAGCCGTAGAGACTCCTATTTATAGTTTAGGCAACTCCTCTTCCGCACCTTTGCGAAACCGCCTCAAATTTATTCAGTCTGCACAAAATCCACACAGAATCTGCGTAACCCTCAACTGGTTGAACCCCTTTTGACGGTCGAGCCTAACTCTCGACTGGTCGAGCTCAAAAAATAGAGCTTGCTGAACTTTGAGTCAAGCGAGCCTCGACTGGTCGAGCATTTCCCTTCGACTGGTCGAGCAGCCCACTCAAGTAGCGCAATAAAAGACATTTGTTTTACAACTGGATGCACTACCTCCCACACCCCACACACACACAAAGTGACCCGAAGTCATCTCAGTTTGAATTTGGATTGGACAAAGTCTACTCCATTTGAATCGACTCACTCATTCAATTTGGATTGAGTCGAGTTTAAATGAGTCGGACGAGTCGAATAATCCATGCTAGCCATGTATTTTCCATATCATTTTAGGGCATGATCTAAAAAATGAGGTAAATCTAAAGCGCAAGTCGACCATACTAGAGGAAATCTTGGGTATTGAATGCCTATCATTAGAAACTTTGTGAGGCTACAAAAGTTTTCGATCAAGCTGATGATACTATATTTACCATTCATCCAAGTTTTGTTACCTTATGAACAAGTTGGAGGTAAATAAACAACGTGGTGGACCTAGGAAGGTTTTAGTGGAGGTTGTCATTGTTCCCACCACTTTGTAGTGTGGTCCACCGGAGCTTTGGATCTACTTCATTTTCGGCTGGTGACCTAAACTGATCCAGAAAAACCGATGCACAGTGTTATGTAACACATACATCATGGTGGGGCTACATTACTTGGCCACGTCAGCATAGTATTGACCTCGTGCAGTGTTCTACACCGCACAATCCGAGTAGGTTCCAAAATGACGCACAGAAATCACGATATGGAGGTGGGTTCCATTACAGATGCAGATGTGGGTCAATTTCCATGGGCGGTGATATACTAAATTCATATTGTAGCCCGCAGACTACACGTTCTTCTGCCACTTTTATTATAGCGTCAACGGTTGAATATTTTTATGGTGCGTGACACCTACGCGATGGCCACCACGTCCGGTGGGTTTGGCCCAGCTAAGCAAGGGGATTTGACGTGGCATCCAGTCGAGCTGGCGTCAGGTACGCGAGAACTCATCACATACATCGGCCCTATGTAAATTTCAGTACATCCATCTCTTTCCTGCCGACGATTCGTACTGTAAAATATCCGATTTCTGCAAAGTGTGGGCCGCGCTATGATGATCACAGGATATAAAAATCAATCTGATCCACTGACTGAGTTGGGCGCAACGTCAAAATTATTAGACGGCTGATGGTGTGAGTCAGTGTACTGATTAGTCCATTGAATTAGTCGATCGCTTGATTTTCGCACCAAGTAGCCATAATGGTATAGTCTACTCTTTACACGGACGAGATGTTATGCAAACCTCAAACGTTGGCGGTAATGAAATGGATGCACTGAAAGTTTATATGCCATCGGTGCATGTGATCATTTCTCCAAGTAGGCTGCCAACCGCTAGGATGATCTGGCAGGGCTCTGGAAATGCGCATCGATGCGTGAGAAATTACCGAAACATCCTTGGAATCTGGAAACGGCAGCTCTATCAAATTGGGACTCCGATCCGTGCGCAAAATAAATTGGTATAGAATTGTACTTGGTGCTATTACCACCTTTATTTTAAAATGATTGCCTGTTTGAAAATATTACGGTATTTGGGTCATCTAATTCCTATGGTTTGGATAACATTCTTGGCGGAACAAAAAGTTAGATTAAGCAAAATCTCATTTGGTGGAACATAGAATTGCAATCCACAAATCAAATTCGCTAGGATGTCGGTAACTTATACATGTATATAACTAGAAAGTTTCATATAAAAGGTTATATGGATAGACGGCATGGATAAAACATATGGTTTAAAGTAGGGCCACATGTTTAGTAAATTTCAATATCTATGAAAATACTGCATAGTCCCAAATGTAATTCCATCCAGCCTAATCCCAACCATTCCGGTCCTCCCTAAACTCCAGATAAAATTTGCACGGACTAAATGGCTCATTTTAAGAGGAATGGATATTATAGATGGAACACATACATCATGATAGGGATCACAAACTTTTCCACCGCCACAATCAAACTCCATCAAACTGAAAGGGTTTTTTTTTTTTCTTTTTTTTTTTCTTTTTCTTTTTTTCTTTTTTTACACAAGAAACGCCGGTGGAATTTCACCACCTATGGGTACTCGAACCCTTGACCGGGAGTTGAAACTCCTGTGAGTCTACCACCCGACCAACCTTTAGATGACTTAACGTAACAGGATTTGATTAGCCATATATTGTTGTTAAAGATGTTGTCCAAATAAAATACTTTTGAAAGTTTTAAGATTAAGTGACTACTTAATCATATTCAAATGTGACAGCGGCACATGGCTCAATCAAATTCACTCTACGCGATAACTACAAACAAAGATTGGTAGTTTTATGGTACACCTAAGAGAACTTGCATGCTAATTTCCTTTTACTCATAAAAATGAAAAGATGCTCACATCCAATTCCTTGGAACACAAGTATTCTTCCACCTGCAATATAACTTCCCAACATATAATGTGAATGCCACATCCAACCTGTCCCAATAGGTTGGACCCATCACGAGGATTACTTTAGGTAAAAATCAGCTCCATCCATTCATCAGGTAGGCCAAACTTGTATTTGTTATTTATTTATCAGTGGCTGCATATCATTTTCTATGCCGTAGCCCATCTGATGAGTGGATGAGGCTGATTTTCACACACACGACGATCCGCATAGTGGTACAAACCTATTGAAGGGTGTGGATGTCTTACAGACATAACTGGTTAGAAATTATCCCCTGTGTGGACAGTTAATTATTGTCCAACCTGTCAGATGCGAGCATTTCTAATAAATATTTTAGCCGGCGAAGGAAGAAGGAAAAACAAAGCATCTGACCTCTCTTCCACAATTTATTCAAAGTCGGCTTTTATAAGAATGGGAAGACAACGTCAGCTATTCTCTACCTACAATGTTTTTTTTTTTAATTTTCTGCTTACGTGTCACTTCAGCGAGATATCCAGGCCGTGAAAAGGGTAGACCATACCATGAAGACATCCGGAAGCAATTGAATTAATGGCCAATTCACTCATAATGCAGGCCCCACACAAACGTGGAGTCAGATAATCGGCTGTACATTAATTTCAGTGGTGTGGCCCACCTGATGGACGGACCAACCGGTTTTCATGACAAGTGATCCTGGCGATGTGTCACACTGTTTTCCACGGTTCAGATGTTATAAACAGGTGACACGTCAGTTTTAAAAAAGAAATAGTGTATGTTAAATTAACATAGAAAGGTTGTATATGATCATTTTTCTTCTAATGCTATCTAGAAGAGTTCCAAGAAACTTCGATGGTTACGTGTATATTTTAACCTTTGATAAGCTATCATTCTCGATTTTTAGAATAATCGAGGTTGACGGAGTCATACACCATAGTCACGAAACAACGAGAAGATATATATATATATATATATATCTCTCTGTCGTATATAAAATTATAATATTCCACCATTGTTTTGGAAACAGTGGTGGCTCTCCAACTATACATATGGCATAGTTGTAGAGCAATCTAGACCGTCCAAATGGCTGATATATTTGTTGATGGAGCATCACCAGGAACAAACATTGAGAAGATGGTACTAGTCATCTGAATTTTGCTTGGAATTTGGAGCACTCGCTATTTTAGTTTTGAGCATCCATTTTATGGGCACCATTTGGATGGTTAAGATTTCTTGATCGGCTTTTGTATCCAACAATTTGAATGGTCTAGATAACCCTATGTGGGGTCCTTACTCACACCTCAGTGGTAAACTCACAAGAGTTTCAACTCAAGGTCATGGGGAGTGAAAAACTAATGTGGTGTGTTGTGAGATGTCTTAAATCTCAGTCCTTTCGCAATTGGGATGCGGAAAGGAGTTTCGCGGATTTCGTGTCGCAAGTCTTTTCGCAACTGAGATGCGGAAAAGAGTTTCACGGATTTTGTGACGCAAGTCCTTTTGCAACTGGGATACGAAAGGGAAGTTGCCAAAACTATAAATTGGAGTCCCTAGGGCTATTCTAATATTATTCCAAGATTTCCTAAAGGTATTCTAAAGGGTTCTAGGGTTATCAAAGGGTGTAGCAAGGGTGAGATTCGAGGTTGTTCGAATCGGGTAAGTCCTTTCTCTTTGTGATTGATGCTTTCATAGTGGTGATCTGTCGCTTTGTGCCGTGGTTTTTTCCCGCAAGGGTTTTCCACATTAAATCTGTGTGTTCTCTTTTTTTGTGTGTGTACTTGGTGCCATTGGATTGCTATCCTAGATTAGATCTGTGTGATTCCGCTGGCCAAAAATCCCCAACAAGTGGTATCAGAGCTAAAGTTGGGGCACATATCTGAATCTGAAGGATTAGTAATAATGGCGAGCACCAGGTATGAGTTTAAGAAGTACTCAGGGAAAAATAATTTTGAGTTATGGAAGGTTAAGATGATTAGCCTGTTAACCAAGCAAGGCGAGGATGGTGCTCTTGAGGAGCGAAAATCTACTATGACTGATGATGAATGGAATACTCTTGATAAGAAAGCTTTATCATCGATCCGTTTATGTCTCACAGATGAGGTTCTCTACAACGTCATGAGGGAGAAAACTGCGGCTAAGTTATGGGCGAAGTTAGAGGATGTCTATGCGAAGAAATCATCGAAAAATCGCCTACACTTGAAGCGGCAGTGGTATAACTTCAAGATGACAGAAGGTGGAGACCTGGAGGCTCACATCAGCAACTTTAATAAATTGGTTTGCAAATTGCTGGATATGGAGGAAGTGATGAAAGATGAGGAACAAGCATGTATGTTGCTGAATTCTCTCCCGGCGTCCTATGAGGCATTCAATGACACTATGTGCAGCATAAATAAAACCCTGAATGTCGACACCGTTATCTCAGCCCTTCAAGGGAATGCTATGAGACAGCTAAACAACGACATGGGGACGTCTTCTGAGGCACTATTTACAGTGGGTAGGAATTCTAGACAAGGTATAGGTTCTTCTGGTTCTAGATCCAAATCCAGGGACAAGGGCAAAGGAAAGGTAAAGTACTGGAACTGTGGGAATGAAGGACATGTGAAGAGGGATTATGAAAATCCTAAATCGAAGAGGGAAGATTTTGAGGCTTCATACAAGGAGGCCAACGCTGTCACGTCAGATGTATGTGATGGTGATGTTTTATCTGTGTCTTCGCTCAAGCGGCCATACGATGATCGTAAGGACGAGTGGATGCTGGACACAAGGGCATCTTTTCACATGACTCCTCATCGGAGTTAGTTCACCAGCTATAAGGAGTGCGATGGTAGACAGGTGTTTATAGGCAATGACTTTGCCTGTCATGTTGTGGCTGTTGGTTCTGTGCGTATCAAGATGTTTGATGGGGGGAGCGTACCTTGACTGATATCAGGCACGTTCCTGATTTGAAGCTGAATCTGATTTCTCTTAGTGTGCTTGAGGCAAAAGGATGCAAGTACACAGGCATTGATGATGCTCTTAAGGTATCCAAGGGGGCACGGGTAGTCATGAAAGCGCAACGACTCGATCATGTTTACAGGTTGATCAGGAGCACTTCAAAAGGTGGAGCTACGGTGGATGTAACGGATTCCACCTCTACACGTGTGTGGCATGTTGGGCATGGCCACATGAGCGGGCAGGGTAGGAAGGCTGAGACGTGCGGACAATGATATAGAGCAGGTGGAAAGCCACCTGTAAGAAGAACCACATGGCATGATCGCAGGACATCGGCGAGGTACATGGACGACTCCAATATTGAAGGGGATTCATCTTCTATTCAGATGACTCTAGGTGAGCCTGGTTCTGAGAAGTGGAAGTGACTATGGGCGATATAATGGATTCGTTGTACCAGACCAACATATGGGAGCAAGTGAAGCTTCCAGTGGGCCGGTGAGCGGTTGGATGCAGGTGGACCTTCAGGAGGATACAGTATAGATATAGGGCGAGGTTGGTAGCGAGGGGTTATTCTCAAAGAAAAGGGATCGACTTCTCAGAGATATTCGCGTCGACGGTATAACAGATATCTATCAGATCCGTGATTGGCGCTGGTTAGCCAATGTGATCTTGAGCTATGATGTGATGCAGAAATAAGAGAAGATGTCAAGAAGCTACACAGTTGAAGATTGAAGACATGGTGGAGATTGTTGCGAGATGTCTTAAATCTGAGTCCTTTCGCAACTGGGATGCGGAAAAGAGTTTCGCAGATTTCGTGTCGCAAGTCCTTTCGCAACTGGGATGCGGAAAGGAGTTCGCGGATTTTGTGACGCAAGTTCTTTCGCAACTGGGATACGAAAGGGAAGTTGCCAAAATTATAAATTGGGGTCCCTATGGCTATTCTAATATTATTCCAAGACATCCTAAAGGTATTCTAAAGGGTTCTAGGGTTATCAAAAGGTGTAGCAAGGGTGAGATTCGAGGTTGTTCGAATCGGGTAAGTCCTTTCTCTTTGTAATTGATGCTTTCATAGTGGTGATCTGTCGCTTTGTGCCGTGGTTTTTTCCCGCAAGGGTTTTCCACGTTAAATCTGTGTGTTCTCATTTTTTTATTTTTTTATTTTTTTTATTTTTATTTTATTTTTTTTATTTTTTTTTGTGCTTGATGCCATTGGATTGCTATCCTAGATCTAGATCTGTGTGATTCCGCAGGCCAAAAATCCCCAACAGTGTGAGTGTGGGTGTGAGTGAGAGTGCGTGTGGAAAATAAAAATAAAATAAAGGTACGAGTGGCCAGGCAAGCAGATGATGAACTACCGTTTCTAAAATGGTGGTAAATCATCACAGGAACCTAGAGCTAATTAATTACGTAGATATTACTTTCAATCTTGTGGAGTCCAAGTTAATCGAGTCTCTTAGCAAAGTCGCAAATTAGAAGGTTGTTGGTTTGGGTAAAAATAAAAAATTAAAAAAATAAATGCCTAACGCCCAAACGCGTACGCAGATTTCCTCTCATACTAGTCGTGGAAATCATTCTTCTAAAATTTTCAGCTGCACATAAGCTTAAAAATAAAACAGATCTAAAGATTAAGTGGATCACACGACAAAAATAAAAAAAGTGAGCGTTGAATGCCTGCCATTGAAACATTCGTGAATGTACCCCCGCGAAGGTTTGAATAAGTCATTTCCTCCCTTACCTTTTTCGATGGTGTGATCCATTCCAGTTTTGGATATGCATCCCTTAGTTATAGACTCTTGTCCTGAAATGAGTTGTAAAAACGGACAGAAAAGATGTATTTCTAACAAATATCACGGTGGCCACATGGAAACGGATTGGCTACTCCGGACGGGGATTGCGTCCTACCCGGCATGGCTCTGTGGGGCCCACCGTGATGTAAGTGTTTTATCCACGCCGTTCAACGCTTTTTGCAGATAATTTTAATATGTAAACAAAAAAATATGGCGGGTCCTAGGCTTAAGTGTACCACAAAGTGGGGATTGAACGTCCACCATTAAAAGCTTCTTAGGACCCGGACAAGTTTCGGATGAAGCTGATATTTGTGTTTTCACTTCATCCACGTCTACATAACCTTATGAATAGGTTGTATGGTAAAAAAAACATCACGTTGGCCCTTAGAAAGGTTTCAACGGTGGGTGTCATTATCAGTGCAAGTTCCTTTGGTGTGGTCCACTTATGCCTTGGACCCGCCTCATTTTTTGGTTCACGTATTAAAATTATCTGAAAAAAGTGTTGAACGGCGTAGATAAAACACTTACATCACGGTAGGCCCTACAGAGCCCTGCCCGGACGGATTACCACGCAATCCGTGTCCGGCTACTCCCCCCTGCCAGCTGCCAATGGCTGCTGGTTGGTGCTCTGTGGGCCCCACCATAATGTATGTGTTTCATCCATGTCTTTCATCTATTTTTCTATATCATTTTATGATATGAAACCAAAAATGAGGTATATCCCAATCTCAATTGGACCACATTATCGGAAACTTGTGTTGAATGAACGTCAACCATTAAAAGCCTTTTGGGGGCTATAAAAGTTTTGGATCAAGCTGATATTTGTTTTTTCCCTTCATCTAGATCTTTATGACCTAATTATCGATTCGATGTCAAATAAACAGTACAATGGGCCTTAGGAGGATTTTAATGATGGATATCCAATCACTATTGTTTTCCTGTAGTGTGGTCCACCTAAGATTTGTATCCTTCTCATTTTGGAGATTAAGCCCTAAAATGATCTGTAAAAATGGATGAATAGCATGGATGAAACACATACATCATGATGGAGCCCACATAGCACCGACCAGCAGCCACTGGGCTAGTGGCAGAGGGAGTAGCCAATACGTTTCCGGCCACACTTATGTTCCGGCCGAAGAACTTCACGTGGGTGGGGGTCGCAGGCAAACCGCAATCCAGTCAGGCCAGTATATCCACGTGCAAGTGTACGCTAATACTGCACTTGTAAGATCTGAGCTTTGATAGGCAGGCCGCACTGAATAGACTGGCTCAGAAAGCAGGCCGTTTCACACATCAGGTGGACCACGGTATCCGCACCAAGTTTTCAGGCATCCGTTTTTGTATTTTTTTTAATACCCAGAGGCGTCTTGATGGAGAGCGGATTGCATGTGCTCCGTTCACAGATATATCTCTGTGCACGGGGATGTATGGAATCCATAGAGATGTTTGTGATTAATCTACACCATTCATCTGTTTTGAAAGACTACAATAGTACATTATTCTAAAAATAGGCATATCCAAACTCATGTGGGCCATACCGCACGAAACAGTGGGGGATTGAATACCTGGTTGTGACAGAAGTTTTGTACCAGGATGATATTTGTTCCTGACGGTAATGATGAACGGTTTGGATGGTATATAAACATCATGATCAGATCTAAGAAGGTTTCAACGGTGGACATCGCTGTTCCCACTGTTTTGTTGGTATGGCCCACCTGAGTTTTGGATCTGCATGAATTTTAGAATCCTATCTTATTATGGTCTTTCAAAATAGACGGATAGAGTCACAAATCTCTGTGGACCCACTCAGCCTAGGGCACAGAGATATCTCTACCGGGGGGACATGCAATCCAACACATCCCGACCTTTTTATACGAAGTTATGAATAGCATGGTCTCGGGAAGGGAAGGTCATATCTTGCACATGTGCCGAACATCGGCATTTGTATTTGCATGTGGAAAGCTCATATCTTACACACGTGTTGAACATTGACATGTGCATTTGCCTGTGGATTTGCAAGGCTCCACACAAGCCAATTAGCTCACTTTTTGGAGCGTATATTTGGAATGCATTCGAATCCAAATTACAAATTAAGGTGATTCATTTTTTGGATGGTTCAAATAGTCATTTTTTGGATGGTTCAAATAATTTTAGTGGTGTAGCTTATTGATGACAAAATCTGGATCACCCTCCACTTCTTACGATACTCTTCAGATGGACTCTGGTCCTACACAAAGGGTGAGTAAAGGAGACCCTGGCTAAGCCGGAGACCATCTGATGCCTAAGTCAGGTCAAGAGAATCGGGGTCTAAGTTGAATGGTAGAAAGAGAGTGCAAGATATTGCGTACCATAGCAATGGGGTCTCAATGTATTTATACTTGATTGTCGGATGGTCAGGGTCCATTAATCTCGGCATGATTCACTCAATCAGGAAGATTTTCGGATCATGGCGATATTGTACACAATCCAAGGATTGTGTACCGCGTCATGTGCATCTGTGGGCGAAGTTACCAGCCACGTCCGCTTATGGTAGTTTCCAAGTTTGGTGCGTAATGTACCCACATCCTACTCTGACCTTGGCCAGAGACATTATGTTAGGTAAAGGTTAGAGATAGTACCCAATCAATGTCCCATCTACAGCATGCTTGCCGTGAATAATCGTGAAAAAGCATAACAATGAAGAAAAGTAGCGTGTGAATGGAAGCATCGTGGAACTTTAGACAAGAAACAGCACGGCTCGGTAACATGACCCAAGAGACAATTATTTAGTTACTTGCAAGTTGCAATGCGTTTGACCCACCAAAACAAAACAACAAATATATATATATATATATATATATATATATATATAATATATATATTATATATATATATATATATATATATATATATATATGGACGATCTTGATTGATGTATACGTATGGTACACGATCGTGTACCATGTCATGTGCATCTACGGGCGAAGTTACCAGCTACGTCTGCTTATGGTAGTTTCTAAGTTTGGCGCGTAATGTACCCGCATCCCACTTTGGCCTCGGCCAGAGACATCACCTCTTTAGAGGAAGATGATGACGAAGACGAACCTTTGGCTCGGATGCTCGAGCCCTCGGCTCGGAGGTCCTCCTTCAAATGAAGATGAGGACGAGGATGAGCCCTCGGCTCGGATGTCGTTCCAATCAACAGTGCTCGTCATATCGGATATTTTTGCGTCTGATCGGACTAAGAAGATGCTAATCCTCGGAACGACATGGGGCTCGGATCTTCCGATAACATAGCTGATAATTAAATTACTTTAGGGTAATGTTAGCATGTTATGTGTGTTTAGGATTAGTAGCCTAGTGTCACCTTTGTTACATGTATGACCCCTCTCCTTTTAAAGAGAACAAAAAAGATATTTCCCTAGGCAAAAGAGTGATATTTAAAAATATACTTTCATTTAGGGGCCATTAGAGTAAATAGAGGTAAATAAGGGAGTAAAGGGAGGTAAATGACAATTGCATGTTTAGATGAGAGTAAATGCATATAAATGAAATGAGAGTAACTGTACTTGTAAATGAAATCTTCCCCATGAAAGAAGATTTGAAAGTAAGAAATGCCTTTTTGAGCTCATTTATAAAGTCACATGAGTGAACAAAGGTACTGCGACACACACATCCACCATACGGGTGGCAGGACAATGATATTAGAAAACAATTTAATTATTAACTACATTAAAATCACACCAATAGAATGATCTAATCTATTCGTAAGTTGGCCATCTAAATGATCAAATGATAACAAGTTGCTTGTTTATGTTCTATATGTTTGTGGTCAGCCCAACGTTCCAAATTCTTCATCTTGGCTAAAGTATATATTTTAATGTGCTTATTACAATCATTATGTTAAATATCACATATGTAGACTAATTTAACTATTAAAGCTTATTTGAGATCTTGCATATGTTCCTGTAGATGTATTAAAAATTTTCAATGTATTCCCGTTCCTCCCATTTACTTTCATCTAAAAATACTATTTTGATTTCAAATACATTTCATTTACTCGCATCTAAACACAGTTGATTAAGCTATTTACCTTCAATTCTATTTTTCATTTAACCCTATTTATAAGCTCCATATGAGCCCCAGCCTCACGTTCCATTAGTTCTCCCATTCATGGATTATATCATAGATTATATCGTTAAACTTTTGGATTTCAATGCACTCAAATACATCTAAGCCGATGTTGCCAAACAGCCCTAACATAGGGTGTTTATTTTTGTGCCATTGCTTAAATGGTAGTAAGGAGTCTAACATGTGACATAATTGTACACCAGTTATTTCAGACCGGCAAATCGTCTGCCATTCATGGATGGAACATGTCTTAAAAAAATAAACAAAAATAGCGAGGGGATCCTAGCCATCCATTTTGAAAGAAAACGCTCAGCAGTCCATAACACAATGCCAATATCATGCGATTAGGAAATCATGGATCATCCTACCTTTATACCTAACGTAGGATGATGGGTGGGTCACCACAGGTAAAGATGCTATGTTCTCAGCAATTTCTCGACACAAGAATTTCTAGGGAGATATAAAGATTTTAACGTTTAAAATAAAATATAAAAAATAGTAATTATATTAATAAATAATATTAAAATATAAAATGATAAAATAATTAATTTAAACTTTCAGAAATTAATTCGACTAAAATTTGAAAACACAGGATATTCTCCCAATGATGCTGTGTAATGAATTTTCTGCTAGTATTTTCAAAATCTTGGTGATATTTGTTTACACGTATGATATCCCGGTACAGTAGCTTTTGGAAAAGTCACCACCATCCACTCCCCACCATTTAAGGGGACATTGATTGGATATTGTTTGTGTTAACACTGATCTCCTTGCTAACTTGCCGTGGTGGGGTTTGAATGGATGGTAGACCGTTGCGGAAAATGAATTCCTGTTTATAAGTAGGTTGGATGTATTGTTCTCTGACAATAACCTGTCGTCCAATTAAATTTTACTAATTATGTTAGGTAAAGGCTAGAGATAGTACCCAATCAATGTCCCATCTAAAGCATGCTTGCCGTGAATAATCGTGAAAAAGCATAACAATGAAGAAAAGTAGCGTGTGAATGGAAGCATCGTGGAACTTTAGACAAGAAACAGCACGGCTCGGTAACATGACCCAAGAGACAATTAATTAGTTACGTGCAAGTTGCAATGCGTTTGGCTCACCAAAAAAAAAATAATAATAATAATAATATATGGACGATCTTGATTGATGTACACGTATGTGCTGCCACGTGTATGGTGAATATATACTCATGCATGGCCCACTGGGTCATGATATAATTCTCTGAAAATTTTCAAAAGATGCAGAGCAGCATACATGGGACAGGCATAAAGGGTAAAATTACAGCACTAACACCACTAGGCCATTGCTGCCGGGAGCATCTTTCATACGTTGCATTATTACAAAGTGGTACGGGTTTTGGGCGCATTCTCCTTTCTTCTTCAAGTTTTTGTTAATCCCGCACGCGTGTGACCATTGCCCATCCACCTCACACGTGTGTGAGATCCAATCCACACACGCCGTTTCACTCCTCAGGCGTGGGCACAGTGTACATAACAAACGAACAAATTTTCTACCTTGTTTGTTTATTTGTAGTGTAGCCCACATGAGGAGTAAGAAATAGGGTGGTCCACCTGATGGAGAGCTTGGATCTGTTACATGTACGGCGTATTGACACGTGTGCCTGCGCGTGGATGTGAAGGGCTCCACACTCGCATGGACTTTGGCAAACCTCATTAGCGTGCCGATTTGGAAGTGTCGAAGATATAAAGTATTATTGGTTTACCTTATGATGATGTGTCCATAACCTTAGACAAAAAGACTCCATTATTTCCTATACACCCATTAGTGGGAGTCGGCCAGATCTTAGCGAATCATGTAAACGTAAGGCACATTCTAGTAGTCCTGCGGACTACCGTACGAAGGTAGCCAGTGGACTAGATTGCGACCCGTTTTTTTCGTTCGGGCCCTATGTGCTTGATGGCAGGTCTCATTGCCACCACTGCAAGATGGAGTTACAATCAAGCACAGGAAGCACATGGTAATCTATGGAGTCCCATTGGCTAGAATGGTGGGACCCACACGTGCATAAGGTGCTGGTGTCCAATGGAAGTCTAATAAATACATTTTATGTGGTAGAACGCGGACTACCAAACCAGATATTGGAATGCTTCTTTACGCTTTTGTACTTATTGAAGAGAAAATCTAAGGAGAGAGGCAATGGGAAGAGAAAATCTAAGGGGAGAGGTGATGGGTACTTCCACCTAATTGAAAGGGACCTCACCTCATGCTAAAAGAGGCATGTGTTTACGGGTATCTTCAGATCCGTTCGAATGGCTTTTAATTGAAATAAGGGCAATGCTAAGGTGACCATCTAATGTGAAACTCTTCCAAGGTACACACGTGTGCAAGGTCCAGTAAAGTCATCAGGTGGGACCTACCATCAACTGTTCCCGATCCAAAAATCAGGCCTCTCTACTCAATGATTGAAAATCGATTTCTGGCATGTACCATGTAGGCCACCACAGCAACCTAGTCATATCAAGCCGGTCTGGCCACACAAATATAGACAATACCAGCTTGTAGGGCCGTGTACTATAGCCGAGACCTATTCAAAATTTTGACTACCCTATTAAAAAAATATGAATGGTGTGGCTTAAATTGCCGGTATCTGCACATAAGTTATTATATCATAGTTTAAAAACCTGAAAGCTCGGCCTGTCCCGATGTTCATCCGGTATTTGGCCGACTCAGTATTTAATATTAATAAATATAAAGTATTTATAATGATAAAGAGGTTTTAGAATAGTGAGGTGTAATATCATCGTCTAATGCTTATCCCAACCAAATGGCATTGGATACACAAATCCTATTCCACCGTTCCACTCTATCAAGGACCATGATAATACTCTAGTATGAGTTTGGAATCTCATATTGCTAGGATTAATAATAACAAAAGTTTTGAACCAGCTGCCAACTTGACACAACTCTCTTCCTTTATTTAGGTTTGGGACTAACAAGGAATGCACAACTCTCGCACAACTCTCTTCCTTTATTTAGGTTTGGGACTAACAAGGACTGCACAACACTCTTATAACTGCAACTGCTATCTAATAATCTATTAGATAGGTTGATAAAACTCAACATTTAAGTTAATATTTACGGCTAATACAAGTATTATAAAATAAGATAATTCAACAATAAAGCACGTGTGACTCTTATTAGGTGGGCCACACATGATCATTGGTTGTTTATCTAACTGCATGATTATTTGGATTGAGCAATCCAACAGGTCCCCAATACAATTGTGATTGATACATATAGCAGATAGATTAGGCGTGGGATGCTTGAACCATGATCCCTATACATGATTATTAACAAGGATATGAAAACCTACGACATAGAGACTCCAAAGGAAAGAAGTGTGATAGGTAAGCTTTTCCGGTAATCTTTTTCTATAAATTCATGTATTGGTTATATCAAAAAAAAAACCTTAATCTTAATCCCACTGAGAGGTTTTCTATGTAGAAGATCAAATATTCCCTCTTGGCAACATTGCAGCATCAAGAATGTATTCTCGTTAAGGTACACATTTAAAATTTCAATTTATAATCTCCATTATTGATACATAGACAATCTGATTATTTTACTATTCAAATTACAAAGCATAGCCCATTGGTTGAAGGCATAGAGCTCCTACATTTCATAAGCTATGTGACTAAGCTCAGATCATTATGAGTTGCATCTAATTGACTTGACAAGCAATCCCAAGTTCATCTCAAATCTGAGTTTACTAAGGACTCATCCCAAAACCTCGCTGAGTCGAGTTGACTCGGCCAAGTTTCAAGTCAATTCAGAGAGATTTAGAACTATGGGTTATACTGAAAATGGCAAAACGAAGATGTCGTGAAAGGACACACCAAAGGGTGTCCCCACCAGATCACTCACCTTGTCGATTCAATGGATTTACCAGTATTAAAGCGGCAATTTACCACCGCCTATATGTTCTCCTTTCCCTTTCCAGCACATGTTTCACATTGCCTGCTTAACTACAATAACAATGTGAACAAGAGATTTCCCACATTTCTCTTCTTCGTCACTAACTATGCTTCTTTTGAGATTTGATATACTGGCAGAGCATACGACCATTCACACACATTCCCATCGTCACTCTACATGCGCACATACGTGCTGCAATTTCAACCGTCCGAATAATGAGACCTAGCATGGATGGAGCATGTCCTCAAAATCATATTGATCAGAGAATCCTAACATTTAATTTGATAATTTTTCCTTTTTAGCCATCCATTTGTTGGCCACAAATCAGGCAGTTTAATGATCCCTAGTTTGATTTTTGGTTTTGACCCAGACCTTACAGTATGGGTTACATGTCTACTGCATGCGAGTTCCTGCACATGGTACTCACACTCTTGCCAGAGTATCAACCATAAGCTAGCCAGGCAGGGAAAGGGAACAATGGCACGTTACCAGATGAAGAGGAAAATAATAATAATAATAAATGACATCAGGATACACGGAAGTTAAAACCCATTTGTCATTTCCAGAAGGAATCAGAACATTCAAAGTCCATTAATTCCTTGATCCCATGTGCATGCACATTGAATGGAGGGCCAAAGAAGAACATTGACATTTTTCCATATTTTTATATTCAAATATATTTGAAACCACACAGAAAGATCTTACAATGGTTTGAGGGGGCCGCCTTTCCATGGTTTCCTTCATTCGTGCCTCTGGAAGTGTTTGAAAATGAAACTATCCGCGTACAGTGGGTATTTCTTCTTGATAAGGCCTTTAATGCATTTCCAATACGAGAAATCAACCAGCTGCCCATCCTTCCGGACTATGAACAAGCACCGCGAATTTTCAAAATCTGGATGATACCCAATCTGTTGAATAAATAGGAAATTCAGTCAATATTCAACAACTGAAAACGTTAGCTTTAATTCACTCACATTTCTATGAGATGCAAGAATACGAGTGTGAACAACACCGAAGAATTATGAGATATGTGACTAGAGGCTTTGCACACAGTACTCAGGTTTTCAGTACTGACAGGTGAGGGAGGTGGTTCTGGAGTTCAGGACTCCAGACCAGTTCGGTCCAACTATGGATGGATTATGCCCCAAAGATAACCTTGATGGGATAATCATAACCTTTCTATTCATGGCCTGCAAATAGATGGTTAAGAACGGCTGGAAAAAGTCCTGTCATTGGTGGCTAGGATCTTTCACCTAAGGAGATTTTTGGAGCATCATCCATCAACAGGGCAACACAACAGATGTTAATGTTTGGACACAACTTTTGCAAAAGGGGGTTTCCCACAAAACAAGTTTTCCCGCAACTTTGTCAGTCGACTTGTTAAAACCAATTGGATTGGTTTTCAGCGAGTGAGCTTCTTAGCACCAACTTCAACAAGTGAGGGATCAATCGGGGGTTTGCGGAAGTGCATCCAAACGCACAACACGAAGTGGGGTTTAGCTGAAAATGGCATTTATGTGTTAAACATCCCTTTTGAGGGTGCTTCCAAATGGGCCTTAAATATTAACAGTACAAAAGCTGAGATTCCTATTAGGGAAAGATAGGCTTATTTGCTACCCATTGCGACAGCTCCAAGATACCAGAAAGGGAAAGATAAAGGCATACATGGGAAGAGAGACATACAGTGATGTAATCCATTCCACATCCTATCTTTCTTTCAAACCCTGGATGATATGGAAGTAACCTCTCCAAAATTGTGTTCTCGTGCTCAGCACTTAGTCTATCACCACTTTCATATCTGCAATAGAAGAGCAAGTTCCATGCTGTAATATATATAAATATTCCCTACTGAAAAAGCCTCATTACAAGATGATGGTTTCAAAAGAATTGCTAGGTTGTAGCTATTGTCAATAGCTATAACCATGCTTATTGGATACTTCAAAGTTGGTGTTTGCATTCTCTTCATTTCAGAAGTTGGGGTAACAGTGTAAAAGCATAGATTGGTTTCATCAAGCTTAGGGGTCGATTAAAACTCTCAGGGAAATATAATGCAATATAAAAGGAGAAATGATCAACTACTATCAGAAGTATGGTGCTACCCTTTTTATGCCTTTTGATGTTTTCTCTACTTTTGGCCCAAGGCAGAGAATGCTTGTAAAAATGGGTCGTAGGCGAATTAACCTACAGCCAGTTGTAGGTGCCCTGGCATAAACCAGCCTCTAATGTTGGCCATCATCACTGTCATGTCAGCTGTGGGATTGTTGGATAACATGGTTGTCGAGGGCAAAAAGTACACAGATCCAAGCAAATATTTTTCCACTATGCTTCATCCCAAAAGGTCAGCTACTTGTGTTGATGTTGACATGGTTGTAACCATTACCAATGTTGGTTGGTGTTTAATATCGCAGTATATTTTCTTTGAACATTTCAAACGATCCTTAATTTTGTTTGAAAACTAAGGTGAGCCACTCCACTTGAATTTGGAGGTTTCAAGCATGCTTTTAAATTGCTTTCTATGGTGCAGCCCACCTGAGTTTTGGATGAGCCTTACATTTGGCATGTCTTTACTTCCTGTAGAAGGACACCTGATGCATGTTTGGATGCCACACACATCACGTTGGGCCACAAACAGCTCAACGGTATAGTAATTTTTCCATAGCATCAAATACCAATTACTGATTCATGGGTTGGACTGCTATGTTATTTTAGCACCACTTCGAAAATGATGGTGACTCATCCTTCTCACATATAGAACTAAAATCAAAGGGAGCATATCTCTAAAATTATATTGATAAAGTAATCCTATCCATCCAATTAACACTATCAAAAGGATGGCTAAAAGTAAAATAGAGAATGGTCCAAATTCAAAGGGACAAATCAAATTGCTAATGTTAAATTCCTAATGAGATTTTCGGTTATGCTCCGTCCATAGTTGAGTCCCCAGTTTGGATAGTCTGGATTGTCATATAATCATGCCATGTGCGTGGTTTAAGAGTCACGACCAATATTTAGATGGTGCAAACTAAGATAGGTGTCTAGCCCCTGAATCATCCTAGAATTCATATGGAGCTTGAAATTTTACACCCTATTTTTTTAATCAAATGGTACATCTCATTGGAAGGCACAAATAGCATAATTCGAATCATTATTCTAACTCGTCCCACTAGGGATGGAGCATTCTCAAAAATCATTTCAGATTGGAAGATCCTAGATCAGATAAAGATAAATTGTTGTTTTATTTCACTATTGGATTGTTGGGTCGAAACACAGCAGCACAAAAGGGTTTTTTGAGAATCCAATTCGATACATTGAGCCAAGGATCCCCGATGCGATAATCTTAGATTTCATACTTAATCACATACCTGAATAGAAAGCCATATTTGATGTCAATGATGATGTTGTACTTCGATCTTTCACGCCTTACGCCTTAGAAACCTGAGATGGGAGAACAGGTTTTCTATATATTGTATGGGTAAAGGGACCAAAACCTGTATTTACAGAAAAGAGGGTGGAGTAGTTCAACCCATCACAATTACTCCTCTAAGAGTCTCCAAACTATAAGAGTTCATGTCTCTGCAAGAGTCAATGTTTCACTGAAACACTAGAGTTCATGCTTATTTGAAGTACTCTAGATACGTAACAAAGTCCAAGCGCACCACCCCTTTATTTAACTTGATCACAACTACTATGGGACACACTAATATGCTCAATCAAAATATCCAATGGTCAATAGGTTTGATCAATTTAAGCCATTGATCATGTAGACATCACCTTATATAAGTCTTACATTCACTTCTTAACCACCAATCCATTGGCCACAAAGCGAAATGTTAAAATTGTCCCACGGGTGTGTTTTTTGGGGAATAATCAATCCACAATGAAAAAAATGTAGGATGTTATGGATCACCTAAACATGGGACCCGTTTGTTGAGATTGAGACGCTTGTACATATCAGTCTATCAGCTTGTATAGGCCCATACGGACGACTGACATGTATCGGTTTCAGTGGTGAGTGATACAATGGTACAAAAGTTTTTTTTTAAAATCAAATTCAATACATTGAGCGAAGGATCCCCGTTGTGATAATCTCATATTCCATACTTAATCTAAATCACATACTTGAAAAGAAAGCCATATTTAATGTCGATGATGATGTTGTACTTTGATCTTTCACACCTTACACCTTCCTAAAAACCTGAGATGGGAGGAGAGGTTTTCTATATATTGTATAAGTGAGGAGACCAAAACCTATATTTATAGGAAAGAGGGGTGGAACAGTTCAACCCATCACAACTAATCCTCCAACAATCTCCATGCTTTTAGAGTTCATGACTCTGCAAGAGTCCATTGTTTCATTAAAACACTAGAGTCCGTGCTTATTTGAAGTACTCTAGATACATAGCAGAGTCCAAACGCACCACCCTTTTATCTGACCTAATCACAACTACTATGGTACCCATTGATATGCTCAGTCCAAACATCCAATGGTCAATAGGTTTGATCAATCCGAGCGTTTTACATTCACTTCTTAACCGTCAATCTATTGGCCACAAAGCGAAAGGTTAAAATTGTCCTACGGGTGTGTTTTTTGGGGAATAATCAATCCACAATGAATGAAATGTAGCATGTTATGGATCACCTGGCCACAAGACCCACTTGTAGAGATTGAGACCATTGTACATATCAGCCTATGAGCTTGTATGGGTCGATACGGACAACTGACATGTATCGGTTTCAGTGGTAAGTGATACAGTACACCGAAAGTGGTTTTTACTCTTGGGCAAGAACACTGCTAGAATGTGTGAAAATTTAGAAGCATCAAGTTGATGTTGAGCATCCTATGCCAAAGGGTGATTTATCAAATGTTATCTCCTTGGCATCAAGAGGAAATCTAAACTCCATGGAAACTAATTGCACTGTTGCTGAAATTTGGGATTAGCATATTTCTCTAGAAGTTGAACCATTCATTGCATGAGGCTAACATTATAGCTGATATGCACACCAAAGCAGCTGCAGTTACATCTTTGCTATGCATTGGGCAACCCTTGCCCCAAGATCAATCATGAATTCCCATGCTTGTGGAAGTAATTCTTCCATCTACTCAAAGATAAAGAGAAAAAAGAGGAGAAATTCTAACCAATGCCCACTAGTAGAAGGGCGTTGAATTAGAAGTACCTAATACAAGACTACCTCCTAGATAACATTTATCACTAAATACAATTGATAGGAATGAAGGAGATGATTGACCAAAAACCAGCTAAAAGTTCTGTTGTATGTATGTCTAAACCGTGAGTCATTAGCAGGCCTTTTTTTAATTAATTATTAATTTATTTATTTATAGCTTGTTTTAGTACACACCCACTGTCAGTACACACTCCATTGTTAGCCACTCCTACTAGGGAATCGATACCAAGACCTCAGCGTTGAAACGAGGTATTTTCACTCAGTCATTAGCAGGCCTGATTAATAGAAAGTTTGTGGGATCCAACAGTATCTACACGATCAAGATCGGCAGACATTTACAACCCCACTCCAAAATTCATGGTCATGATCCCCTGCCGGATAATATAAATGACTCGGATTGTCAAATCTGAGCCAACAGACAGAGGTATGGCCTACTCTCTCTTCTCTCACACTTTTTTCTCTTTAGAGATAGGATTGAAGAGAAGAGCATGAGGCCTTATCTCTTATCCCCTCTAATCACTCTTTAATTTGGTTGAATTCAACATGGGGAGAGAGAGGGAAAATGCATGGGCCCACCCACTAGTGGTTGCCCACAATGGGCTCCATGGGCCCAAATATCATCATTCATAGCTTGCTCCCTCACTTCGACATTTTGTAAGTGCAAATTTTCATCAAATTGCTGTTTACAAAAGGATATAAATAGGTGCCAAGCACCAAAAAAAAAAAAAAAACCAACAAGAAATGAGAATCGCTTGGGGCGGGTAAGTGATGTATCAAGATCTTTGATTGTACAAACGTTTGAGCCCGATATGTAATCTGCTGGCCCGATCTCCAATCAGCCAGCCTAGGTGATCATCAAGGGCCCCATCTAATGGTGAATGTGGCCTGCTCACGTGTAAAACATGTGCCTGGAATTGCTCACACAGCATTTGCCCTAAACTCCTACCTCCATGTGTTTGCTACTACAACTAATTTTCATGACGAGGAGATTTGACAAATCCAACGGTCCATATTCGCTGATGAATTGGGGAAGATGGGCAGATAAGAGGACTTACTTTCCGGGCTGAAGGATCATCCTCACGAAGGCGACGAGCGGGACGGTGTCTTCCAAGATCTGATCCTCCCAATCCAGCCGTTCATCTTCGTCCGTATTTTCAACGCCGAGTCCGTCGGGCTTTCTCCGCTGGACCGGGTCGGCAGCGGTTTGGCTGCCGAACCGGTTTCGTCTGGCTCCGGTTTTTAGGGATGGGAAACGGGGTGCAGTCCGGACTAGAGAGGGAATGGAGAAGACAGAGAAGGGGCTTTTACCGACGAGGAGAGGAGGTGGGCAAATGCAGATGGTTGAGAACATGGCCGAGATTTCGACGGTGCTGATGTGGTTGATGATTTTTTATCTGTTTTTTCCGGTATGCTTCTCTGTTTCGGTCCTTCGGATCTGTTTATGCGTTTCCGAAACGGGGAGTTATTTGATACTCTGGCAGAGTATGAAGCTTGACACGCAGGCACTCATAAATTATACACTTGGCATACAGTAAACTTAAATTGAACCCACTAAGCTGTGGAACCCCTAACTCGTATTTTCAAATTTATATTTTTTGAAAAATCCTAACCCATGATTTGTGGTTACTTATTTGTTTGAAACAGGAGCAACTGATATTTTACATTATGAACCGTCCAAAATATCCTACAACTCAATGGTCAGATAACCAAATAATCAGATAATCAATTAATAACTTTTTGTTAGTGATACATTTGAAATGAGACTTATTATTTGGACAGTTTAATTTGAAATAATTTTATGCTGAGTATGAAGCAACTCCAAGGGCGTGCTCATCATCCATCACACTTCTTATGTCTGACTAGGGATCACAACCATCCATTGCCAAATGAGACCCATATTTGAACACGGTCTGATGATCAGAACCGTCAATTTTCTCGATTTTATACTGGATGGGCGATATTTAAAATATAATGGCGGCCGTCTATATCACCCAAACCGATACGCAGGACCATCCACAATGATATTGAGAATATTCTAATTCAGGTTATTTTTACAGCAAGGTCTTTCTAATGTGGGTCCATCATTCGAACGATCATGTGTTTGGACAAGATCTCACACCACTAGGTTAACAGCGTAGAAGCAGCCATGTGGTAAGTATGATATTTTCACGACGTCTGCTATACATACGGAGGACAGTTCATTAATGGGCAAATTCTTAAAGAATCATGGCGGTGGGGTATTCTCTAAATAAGAATAAGTAACCGTTAGTGCTATGCAGCATCGGGGCACGCTCAATGACTCATTATCATGATGAGAATGCATTTGACAATGACAAGGCATGATCGGGTAATAGCAATCACCGGTTTATAACTATCAGTATGTAAAGTTGCCATGTAAGTAGCGATTGTTCTCGGGCCGACACCTTATAAATAGCAAATAAGAGTTCAAATGAAGGGATCCCAACATCAATCCAAAACCTAATAAAATATCAAAACAATTAATCAATCCAAAGCAATGCTGCTAATTCAGTTATCCGGGACACTTATCATCTCCACCACTTACTAACGTGTAATCCTTAGTTTCGTTCCCGCTCTAAGCCGAACCAACTCAATTGTAACCCATAGTTGTAATTCCCTTACATCTGCATGTGTATTAGATTTGAAAAAAGATTGTATTACCTACACTCATAGGTTGGGTCGATAGTAGCTGTATTTTTGGTATTGCCCACTCCTCGCTCATCAATGTGTCACTCGATTAAGCACTCCACTGCTCTCAGCCAGGTCAATGATTCCATTGTAGTGGTGAGTTTCATTTTTCTGCCTCCATTTTTTATTTTCATTCAACTATACAAATTTTGCACTTTCAAAAGTTCATAGTTTTCAAGGTTAAAAAGAAATTATTGGAGAAAGAACTCTAACCTTCATAAATCACCTTATTAGCACACTCCATAATTGGTAGAATAGACGGTTGGTTTCCGATCATTCAATAAAACACTATTTTATCTCGAATGCAGGAGTTAATGGCGTTTGATTTGAATCGGACCGCAAATCAGTTCTAGCACAACCACAAATCAATTCTAGCACGCCTACAAATCTCAAACGTGTACCACGTTGTTAAATTCCAGACCAATACCATGAACCCTGAACCATTATCCCATGGACTGAAACCAGAATATATCGTGAATGTCCTTGTGTTTAGATGTTAGAAAATTTGGTAATAGGTTTGCCATAAAACACTAATTAGCAAAGCCTCTTTAGTAAAAATTCCATGTTATGTCAAAGGTGTACCATTTTTAAAGCTATTTGGTTTCTTAAGGAACCAAATTTTATAGGACCTAAAGAGGCTACCCATCAAGTAATTAAGTTTCCAACAGCTCAAGATGGCTAAGGGATTACTCACACTTTCAACTAGATTATGAGATACAATTTAAAATCTTATTTTTATATGCACAAGTCACCTATTTTGTTGTACAAGAGAAATCGACAATGAAAAAGAATAATGGGAAGGCAGAAACAATACTATAATTGCCGTCCGAAGATAATGAGACATCCCATTGTGAAAAAAGTGTTTTATTTTCTTTTCTTTTTCCATCATGGATATCGAGCAATTACTAACCAGCGCTCTTGAATCAGTTCTCTTATTACACAGGCTCCAAGTTACATATATTGCAATTGCATTCTCAGTAGACCAGTTTGGGTGGCTCATCGGCCCAAAAAGAGACATGGGTCCTCCCCCAAAACCTCATGATTTTAACATAATCCTATCCAAAGAAAGAAAGAAGAAAAAAGGACATAAAATCTACTAATTTCCTCCCTCATGTTCTTCATCTTCTTCTTCCATCTCTCTAGGCACAGCTCCAAATTGCTCTATCAAAATGTCCACCACCAATGGCACCAGATCGTTACATGGCACACCCTTCTTAAACAAATCTCCCAGGTGAGAATCACTTCCAATTCTCCCACCCAAGTATACATCCACCCCCTCACATACCTTCCCATTCTTGTCCCTGGTCATGCACCCCATGAACCCTATATCAGCCACTTGGACCTGACCGCAGGTGTTTGGGCAGCCTGTCCAGTGCATCCTAACCGGACGTTCCAATGCCACTCTCTTCTGTACTTCTTCTGTAACCTGCAATGCCCTTGCCTTTGTCTCGATGATGGCCTGCCCACAGAATTGGTTGCCCGTGCAAGCAACCAGCCCTTTCATCAGAATAGCTGGCTCAGGAGAAAACCGCTCCTTTAAGAGTGGCTCGCTGAGCAAGGCCTCCACTTGAGAGTTCTTAACATTTGGAATTATGATGTTTTGTTCGACGGTGAGCCGTAGCTCACCTGAACCATACTCATCTGCTAGACGGGCCAGTTCGATCATGTCCTGAGCCTGGAGTCGGCCTACTGGCACATGGATGCCCACAAAGCTTAGGCCTGCTTGTTTTTGCGGATGGACGCCAAGGTAGTCTCTCCTCTCCCATTGCTTTTGTACCAGATCTTCGCTCAACGATCTTCCCAGTTCTTGCCTCGGCATCCTCTTCACTACCTCGGATCTGAATCCTTCTATCCCCTACATTTTTACAAACACAAGTGAGCAAATACATTCCATATAATCGTAGTAAGGCTATCAATTGGCCGGGCCAGAATGGCCCATTAAAATAGAAATTTTGAATAGGGCCTAACCATCAAACAACGGCCTAGTGCAAAGCATATACACCATTTAAGGTGCATATATAACACACAAGTAACAAAACCATTGTATCTTAGAGTTGTTCGGATGGTGGTAAATGGTTTACATTGTAAATAATTTACTAGTAAATCACTTAAAGGCTGTAAATGATTTATAGCCTGTCTGTTTAGCTTTAAGTGGTAAATAATTTACTAGTAAATCATTTACAGTGTTTGGATAGCCTGTAAATGGTAAATGAAATCTGCTTTATAAGCTTTCATTAAAAATAATAATAATAATAATAATAAATAATAGAGCTGTCGCCATCTCCTCATTTACTAGTAAATGGAAACTCACCTTTTTACTAGTAAATGAGAGGGAGGGTTTGCTAGTAAATCATTTACAAGTAAATTAGAACATTGAAATACAAGTAGTAAATGATTTGCTAGTAAATCATTTACTACTTAACTCGTTTATCACCATCCAAACAACCTCTTAGAGACTGCAATTAAGTGTATATACACCATTTTATCAGTGTATATACATGCATTGGGCTATTCCTTTTTCACACAACATGCATTTTTCTTAGTGAAAAGGAGAAGAATGAATGACGCTTACGAGTTCGTCGATGAGCCACATCATTCGTGTCTTCTGCCGGTTTCCTCTGGTGCCCAGATCACGGTACGCCTCCAGCACTGCTTTGCAGACGGGGACCACATCTTCTCCAGGGACCCACGCATCAAGAGGCACTGCCTCTGCACATCGTTTGGGACTAAAGAACCCGCCCACCAATAAATTGAATCCGAACCGCCCATTCTTTATTGCTGGCATGTAGGCGAGATCATTGATGTGGGGGTGTTCAAACAGATCATGGGAGCCCACTACACACACATTCCATTTCCTTGGCCTGCTCACATGTGAACAAAACACATACCAATTCAGACACATTTCAGTTTCTCTATGAACAATTGCTAGATATAAGTTTTGAATCTTCAATCTCATATGTTCATGCTTTGTGAGAAATGCAGATCCATTTAATGTGTTCTAAACCTCTAATGCATGCCAAGATCTGGCATTGGACACAAAATCTCGGTCCTATGATCACTTGTGTTAGCCAGTGTGAAAATTCCAGTTGTTGGATAAAAATTAGCACCATATCATGGTGAGAAAGTAAAAGGTGATCACATTAATGGAGCACTCCTGTGACCAGTCTGCCCAGTAGATGAACGCAAGAGCCCATGCAACAAAAAGCCTATGGACCAACCGGGATATCTCTGCTTGACATCCACTCCATCTATTAGTTGTGCCAGTATGTTAGGAAGTAAACCTAAAAATCAGGCAGATCCAAGATTCAAGCAGGCCATGTTAGGTAACAGTAGTTGTAATGGCCACCGCTGTTACGGTATGGGTTGCAACAGCCATTAAAATACTAATAATAATAATAATAATGCATTTCAGCTTTGTAACGGCCATTATGAGTCATTTTCACAATATTGACCATTACAACCTTGTAACAAAAAACGATAACTGTTACAACACGGTCGTCACTTAACTATTGTAAAATAAATTGGATGGGACTCCCACTAGAGCTGGGCACAGGACGACTCGACTCATCCGATTCATTCAGACTTGACTCGATCCGAACTGAGCTGAGTAGACTTCGTACAATCCGAAATCAAACCGAGTAGAGTTCGGGTAACCTAATAACTTGACTTGACTTGACCCGAAATTCGATTCGGTATTGACTCAACTCGATCTGAAACCCGACTCGTACATTTAAATAAATAAAAAAAAAAATCAGATTTCACATTTCAGATATGAGATGCCGTGTAGCTGATGGAGAGGCTGCAATTCTAGTAGGTGCACCTAGGTTTTGCCTGCAGATACCCGCTGCACCCAACCCAACTCGGTGCTGACTCGACCCGACTCAGTATCTGTGACCGGGTCGGACTTGGTCCGGGTTAATCCAAGCTAGACCCAAACTCAGATCGGGTCAGGCATGCTGGACTTGGTACCAAGCCGGGTCGAGTTCTGGTTAGGTCTATTTCAAAATTAGGTCGAGTCAAGTCAGCCCTAACTCGGTCTAACTCGATACCCCGTTCTAACTCCCACTATCAAAACTTTCTTCGGGCGTATGATGATATTTATATTCCATTCAACTTGACATGGTAAGTCCCACTAGAATGAAGTGAAATCTCAAGTAATTGCTTAAATCATAACTTCACTGGGCTCAAGAGAAGGTTTTAGTGGTAGGCATTCCTTTCCCAATTTTTCTTGTGATGTCTTCCACTTAGGAAAAGAAAAGAAACTGGATTACTTATCTCACGGTGGGATATTTCATCATGTTTAGATTGCAAAGAAAATATTGAATTTCAAAATGTAATCATTATTCAAACACCATAATCAAATTCTCACTCACCAAATACAATACCACTTTTGTGAGAGCTTTGTTTAAATTTTCACTTGTTATCCAAATAAGATTCTCAAAATGAAATACATTGGGATCTACACATAGAAAATCTTGATAAATTATAGATAGAGAATCACTATAATTTCCTTTTCTTTTCCCATCATTCAAACAGGCCAAGCTTTAGATCTACCTGGTTTTTAGGCCCACGTCCTAACATTATCTAGCACAACTTAATGGGCAAAGTGGATGTCATGGAGACATCTTGGTGGGTTGTTGCAGGGCCTTCCTGCAACTGAGTTTTGCATGAAATTCGTGTCCTCGGTGAGGACTGGGATGCAATAATAAGAAATGAGTACAGCTCTTTGCACGTTGTAATTCGATTTTTGTGGCACACACCCATCTCCTTGGATGATCCAGAAGGTCCAAGGGATTGGCCATAGGCCAAAAAGCCATCCTAACCGTCCAACCCATCTCCCCCTTCCCCTATGGTCAGCAATAACTACAAGGGCAACGGCCCACAGGATATTTTTGGGCCATGGTCCATCCAATAGACACCTTAAGAATAGATCAACAACACATAGAGAAGGGAAAAAGAGAGAATGCACACATGAAAAGAGCAACTCACAAATTGGTGATGTCAGTATTGCCACGGCCATTGGCAGTGATGAACTGGGACAGGAGGTTGGTGTAGGGCCTTGTGTCCACGATCTCGTGCGGGTCGATCCCTGCCAGTGGATTTCCCACTGGGTTCCGCACGTTGTCCATGCCACTCTGTAGGCTGGTCAGCCCGACTCGGTCGAGTCCATCCAGTATCTCTGGCACGTGAGGCAGCTCCACACCACGAATTTGCCAGTTTTGTCGGGTCGTCACATCGGCACAACCATGTTCTCCGTAACTCAGCACTACATTCCCCAGGTAACGGGTCTGCTTGCTCGTCGTCACCCCATTTGGCAGTTTCAATCTCATCATGAATCGCCCATCTACACATTTCAAATTATGAACTTTGTCAAATCCCCACAGGCTCCATTGGGACCCGCCGCTCATGGATGTAACGGTCCATATCACTCTGATATCATGTTGGTGATTTAATCCAAGTTGAAAAACTCGACTTGACTCGCCTGAGTCAACTCAACTCGGCCAGATTTCACCAAGACTCAGAAAAACCTTTTGATCTTGTCAAAACTCAGGAAAAACTCGACTCGACCTGACGAACTCAGCAAAACTCATAGACAACTCCACACAACTAAACATTATTCATATTTTATTTTTATTTTTTAATATGAAATAGTATGGAAGAAACTCAGAAAAACTAACGCTGAGTTCTAGTGAAATTCACCATTGTCCTAGAGCTGACCATGATGTTTATATGTCATCCAATGCGTTCCAAAAATTATTACCACTCAGATAGACTGTAGAAACAAATATCATCCTGATACAAAACTTTGTCATTGCTCAGTGTTCAATCTCCCACATGAGTTTTAGATCTGCTTAACTTTTAAAATTACGTCTTATTATGGTCTTTTAAAATAGACGAAATAGATTTGTCAGATACATCTCTATGGACAGAGATATCTCTGTGCCCGGGTCACAGGCAATCCGTTACTTTGCTTTTCATGGTGTGGTACACGAGCTTTAGATATGGTTCAATTTTCATTCATTCCTAAAATGAACTGGAAAAACGGATGAGCATCCACGCAGACATCATGGTGGGTCCCATATAGAGAATCCACACCACGCTAAAGAGCGGTGAATTCCAAGTGGACCACGCAACCTCAGAGCTTTTATTAATCAAATAAGAATATTTATAGTTATTATAATTCATTACTTTTGTTATGCAATACAAATACAATATTAAGATGGTTACTACTTTTGGGGATGAAATGACAAAAACACCCTCTAACATTTTTGTTTTTAATTTTAAAAGGTAGAGTACAGCATTACCACGTGGTTTTCTTACGACATCTAACCCGTCCACCAGATGCACCCGAGAATGACTATTACATAGATATAAAAAAAAATAATAATAATAATAAATAAAGGTAAGGTGGATTCAATCGTCACGTTGGTCAGGCCAAAAAAATAACATACACCACCCAATCCACGGTAGAGTGCACTTGTTTGCTGGGTATATTCTACACTGTATATATAGCATACATTTTATTCAAATCGAATTATCTAACACGTTAAACCCAACCTTGGGTTGAGTCACGTCTCAAAATGTGTGGGAGCCGATTAGGTGCAGCCGCCAACTCACCCAACACAATGCAGCGCTGACTGAAAGACCCTCCTTGATGTATATATTTTATACCTACGTTATCCATCTGTTTTTCCAATGCATTTTAGCGTGTGAGTCTAAAAATAAGCAGGTCCAAATTTCAAGTGGATTACAAAAGTTTTTTTTTTCCTTTTTCTTAAGCTGATATTTGTTTTTTTCCTTCATCTAACTTGTGTTACCTTATCAATAGGTTTAGGTTGGATGGCGTATAAACATGGCCTAAGGAAGTACTCAATGGTGGGCATTCAAACATCACTGTTTCATTTGTTGTGGTTCACCTGAGATTTAGAACTGCATGATGTTTTGGATCATGCCCTAACATGAGCTGGCAAAACAGATGAGCGGCATGGATATACAATACATACATCAAGGTGGGCCCCACGGTTAGGACGGCAACGTGTTGGGTGAGGCCGGCAGCACCAAACCCGCACCCAAAATGTGCTGGGCTGACCAATCCGAATCTTTCAATACACTTGATGAAATATCTCCATCGGATGATATTTGGTTTTTAATTGTCTAATAAATGTCCCCCAATCGAATAAGCAAGTCACCAAGCAAAAGTAATTTCTAATCATAATCATCTAAATTAGGACCCGTAATTTGAACAGTTTAAGTTGAATTACTTATATACCACGTATGCAATTTCTAAGCGCCTGCGTATCATCCAATCGCATTGCCCGAGTATTTAGGTGGGATGGGATTCAAAAAAAACATAATTATTACCCAAGGCAGGAATTGTCCCTTTGCCATGGCATAAGATTAATGTCCTGCTTTATTGGTAATACGGTGGTACATTGAATGGATATACCCACCATTATTTGAAATTACTGAGAATAACACACATGTGTTATATCTAAATCATTCATTGTTTTGTATCCTCATTTTATGGCGTGGGCCTAAAAATGAGGTAGATCCAAAACTCATGTGGCCCCAAAGAAGTTTTCAACGGTAAGTATTCAATCCCCGTTGCTTTCTATGGTGGGGTCCACTTGAGCTTTAGATTTAACTGATTTTTTGGTCCATGCTCTAAAATAATCTCGAAAAATGGGTGGACGGTGTGGATATAGCCCACACATCATGGTGGGACCTACACAACTTGCTAACATTGAGTGAAATGTGCACGGACCCAATGCAATTTCATCTAATCTAATTCCAAGCTTTTCCAAACATGAATTGGCAAAGACCAGATAAATCCCATCCCACCTAATCCCTTCTAATCCCACTGCCCAAACACGCCCTAAGTTTCTCGTTTGCAATTCAAGATAATATGTTAAAAAACAGCTAAGGTGCGTTTGGTTGCACAAAATATCACGACGTTTCATAATCAATTAGTCTAATTTTGTGACTTCATCTAATCCGATGCAACCAATCACGATGTTAAGCAAATGCATCCCATGGCGTTCCCGGAATAATTGTAATTAAATAATCAGCATCAATGAATAAAATATGGCATGGGAAGAACTTTGATACTCTGATGACGGTGATGATTCATACACATTCACTTCCCTGTTGTCCACGTGGTATGGATGTAACTCAAATAAACCATCCAAATCGTGGGACCCATTTTAGATGGATGATAACCCAAAAGATACATCAATCCATCCATCGTAACCGGCCGATTGGCCGACATACAATGGACGGTTAAAATGAACAGAAACCAATGGGAAAAACCGAGCTCCAATTAATTTGAGGTTAGATTCATGAAACCAATCTGGGATTGGGGACCATGATTTGGACGGCTTAATTTGATCTACACGTGTGCCACGTGCGTAGATGCAGAGCGCGTGAGTACGAAACAAAAAATGCCTTACATTGATGCTTCCGCCGGTGGAAGAGGCCAAGCCACTTGAGTCGGAAGTCGATATCATCCTTGGTGAGTTTCGAACTCTCGATCTCTTTGAAGGGGATCGCTGCCAGCTCATCAATTCCCCGCTCTAGCACCAGCTTCATCGGCTCCTTCCCCAGCTTCACCTGCGCGCCACACGTGCGACAAAACAGGTTACGCTTTTATATAGCCGGCAAGACCACCTAAATTGATGGACCTCCACCGATCATAACGACTAGACATGATGCAATGCATGAGCGGAGCACGATATGGGGTGGCGCGGTGAATTAGGAATGCAAAAGCTGGAGATAGAACTTGCCTTTTCCTGAGGGTTGATTCCTTGCCGGAATTCTTCCTTGAGGACCCAGTACCCATCCCTCTCCTCGACTCTCGGCTCGAGCCGGGACGCGTCGGGAGGCGCAGATGGTGCGGCTGTTTGGCTCGGAGAGGCTCTGAGACGCCGATTGGATCGGATGGCAGGCAGCGAAGGTGGGAGGAGTTGCAGAGACGACATGACGCGGACCGTTGGATGATGAGGCGTGCGTGAGGGCAATCTAGTCTTAGAAAGAAAGAAGCGGGTGTTAGGGACATGGAAGGAGAAAGGCGATGCATTTTGTAGGAGTCTGTGGATGGGAATGAAGAAAGCTTTCGGGGGGCTCTTCGATGTCGCCAAAGGCCGTTGGATTAACTAGGAAACGAGACGACCCGAGTTTTCGCAACAATTACTGATGTAACCTTCACGTCATTTTGGGATGCGCGTCGAGATAATAATCTCCCACGTAGCTGGGTATGTGGATTAGGTGGATCTGTGACTGTGCGGGGCACATGATGTATTTATTTTATATCCACGCCGTCCATTCGTTTTAAATGATCATTTTAAAGCATGGTCCTAAAAACGAAGGATATCTAAATCTCAGATGGACCACATAACATGAAACAGTGTGATTGAATGCTCTCCATTAAAAACTTCTTTGGGGCAAGCTGATTTTTGTGTTTTACCTTCATCTAGGTCTGTGTGATCTTATTTACAGGTTAGATGGTAAATAAACATTACTTTTGGCCCTACAGAGTTTTTAATGGTGGCCATCTAATCAACTTTATTTCCTGTGGTGTGGTCCACCTGAGATTTAGATCTGCTTCATTTTTCATGCTTATACCATAAAATGAGCTGAAAAATGATGGACAGCGTCGATATAAATCCCATACATCAAGGTGGCCCCACAGTGTCCACTTAAGAGAGCTTTCCAAGTGAACTTTTGCGTTCGTGTGCTGGGTTTAGAACATTCAGCTCCATCTGATCGGTGCAGTTGGTGGACCGCCCGACACTTTGCGAAAGGCCTTTGTTATATGTGTCAAAACATACGGTTTTTTTTTTTTTTTTATTTATTTATTTTTAAGACACGCACACACACCACCACACACTCACGCCTTAGTGGGATTTCACCACCTATTGGTGCTCGAACCCTTGACCAGGTGTTGAAACTCTTAAGATTACCACTGGAACAAGAGAAAGGACCCAAAACATAAGGTTGTTTGTGTCCATGTATAGAGTGAAGTGGTGGATTCCGTGGTGTGTCACACACCACTGACTTCAGTGGTGTGTTGACATCACCAAGTTCAGTGAGCCCTACTGTATCCTTTTTAGGCCATGAGCCCAAAAATAAGGTCCAAATCTCATGTGAACCACGCCATGGAAAGCGAACAGTGAGGGCAATGATTCCCACAGTTGAAATCTTCTTAGGGCTCATCATGTTATATTTTGTTTTAAAATAATATTAAAATTTGAATTTTCAAATTTTTGGTGTTTTCCCTCCATATTTGAAAAGTTGTGGTACTTTTGTGTTGTGGGTTTTATCCCACATCGGATTTGACAAAGTGAACTATCTTGTATATAAGATAGTCTTTTTGCCTAGGGCTTGTGCCTCTTTCAGAGGGCATGTGAATTTGGTCCTGTGGGGGGGCTATGCCAATAGCTCTAATCTATGTTATTGACCACACACGCCCGCGTGCGTCGAGCCGAGCCGAGCCGTGCCGTGTCGAGTCCGTGTGCGCGACGGGACGGGCGTGGGCGTGGCGCGGGTGCGGGTGCGGTGTGAGTGTACTCGCGTGGGTGTGTGTGTGTATGGGTACTACTCGCGGGACTTTGTTTGAGAGAGTGTACTCGCACTTGCGCCTTTTCGTTTTAAACCAAAGAGATGCATCCCTTCCGATTGGTCGCATTTGTTGGGTTTAAACCCAATGGACCTAACCTTTTGTAAAGGGTGTTTATACACCACTTTGGAGTCTATATAAAGACTTCCGATTTCAGTTTCAAAAATACGAAAATACTCTCTTATAAAACTTTCTCTGATACGGATTTTTAAGCATTTTATTACTGAGTTCATCGCTGAGTCAACTCTGCACTTTCGGATTAAACTGCAAGTGGTTCGAACTCGTGTACAGTGAGTGCATCGCTGGGACCGGGTCATAGTCGTTGTATCCTGGAGGTCGATTGCTCTGGAAACCTGTTGCACTTGGGACGCTGTCCAAGGGGAGCAAATTCGATTTCAAGCCGAGTGACTCAGTCACGCCTCGACTCAATACAATAAGTTCTTCTTTCTCAAAACTTTTATTTTCTTTTTTGGTTCTCGATTTTAAAAGTCTATTTAATTCAACGAAATATTCCAACACATCATTACTTTCATTTGCTCTCTAACCTTTTTATAAGGTCAGATAGATTTAGATGAAATGAAAAAACAAATATCAGATTGATCCAAAACTCCTGTGACCTCAAGAAGTTGAAAACGGTAGGCATTCAATCCCCACTGCTTTTTGAGGAGTGGTGCACTTGAGCTTTGATCTTTCCCATTTTTTGACTCAAGCCCTAAAACAATCTCGCCAAGTGCCTAGATGGTGTAGATATAATACATACATCATGGTGGAGCCCACAGAACTTGGTGATATCAACACACCACCGAGGTGAGTGGCACACCACGCAATCCGCTTCTCTCTGCATTTTTAAACAATCGGGTTGCTAACTTACATGGTCCTTTCATTAACTGTTGAGAAATCTAGTGCAATTTTGGATCCCATCTTTTCTGAGTTGAGAAATCTAGTGCGATTTTTTTGGACCCGCTGAGAAATCTAGTGAGATTTTGGATCAGGTGGAGTCTTGAGTTGGGTCCAGCTAGTTTTAATAGATTTAGTACATCTATTAAAAACATATTAACATTTCTAGCAATGGAATGAGGTTTCCTCAGCCACACACATCTAAGACAACAATTGCTTATAGTTCGACCCGAGCCAAACTTGAAACAGATGATGCCAGCCAATACCAAGACCCAAACCCGAATAGCATGGTATGGGTTAAGGGTGCACATCGAAGTAGTAGAACTGTGGAACTGACCAAACGGTTTGGTTTGGTTCGGCTCTAAAGTGCTCCGGTTCCGATTCCAAAACTCAAAGAACCGTTTAGTTCGATTCAGTTCTCGATTTGGGGGTATGTAGAACCGAACCGTGGATCCGAATCAGGAACCGAACCTTTAAAACAAATAAATAAATTTTAAAAAAAAACCCTAAGTCCCTAACCAGACCTGACCCTGCTGCGTGCGGCTGCCCTCTATCAATCTCTCTGTCGCCGGTCCTCTCTCTCTCTCTTGTAATTGGGCTAGATTATAAAAAGCCCAAATCATTGAACTGAATCGGTATTCACAGTCCGGTTCTAGTTCAATTCTAAGGTGCTAACGGTCAAGTTCCGGTTTCGAAAATCCTAGAACCATAAAGAACGGTTCGGTTCTGATTTCACCCCAGAACCGGACCGAACCGACCCGTGTGCACCCCTAGTATGGGTATTGTAAGACCCGAACTCACCAAGATCCATACCCGATTAGCATGCATGGGTACTTTAAGGCCCAACCTAAACCTAACCTGTTTACGGTTGTGGGTGAAGAACTAATGAGTTCTCTAACTTAGCATGGATACACACACACACACCACACACACACACACACACACACACACACACACACACACACACACACTCACTGTGAGGGAAGGATTACCTTCCCATTAAAACATTCATAATCATTTATTGGGCTCTCTCTCTCTCTCTCTCCTCTCTCTCTCTCTCTCACACACACACACACACACACAACTAGTTGGACCGTGAGTTTTGGTCCAACTAGCTGGGCATTTAATGCTAATTAATGTTGAGAGAGGGGCGTTTGCTTCGCATTAGCCTTTTAAGAGGTATTTTGAAAATGATCTCTGACCCCACTGTGCTGTTAACGTAAAATTCACCCCGACCATCAAGTGTGTCACATCGTGTTAAACTAATAGATTGAAAATAAACTCCATTGGTAGCTCGGATGGAACACACAATTGGAAACGGTATGCTAAAAAAGCTCACCCTCCAAAATGATTGTTTGATAAGGCCCACTTGAATCACTTATGGATATAATTTTTAAGTCCCGCACCTAGTCTTTACTTTCGCTTCTAATGGTTGGAGCTGATTTCACATGCTCATGATTGGGATCTGGTAAAAATCAAAGGTGGATGTCTCCCCCTCAAATATTCCATTGGTGTGGCTCACCTGAATTACAAATCTACTTTATATTTTCTCTTTAGACCTACAATGAGATTGCACATCTAATGGTCAGAGTGGATCTTAAGTACATGATAGGTGGGCCATATAAAAAATCGAGGTAAGCTTTCTCTTATGCTGTTAAACTTCTTTGTATTCCTTGAGAGAAAATGTGTCTGTTCCTAAAAAAAAGTGGGAGTGCATTGGGTGCAGCCTGTACATATGCGGTTTTGTGTATCCCTCATCCTGGGCCTACCTTGATAAAGGTATTGTATATCCATTCTCTACATCTATATTTTTAGCCCATGATAAGAAAGGATTCCAAAAACGAAATAGATACATATTTCAGGTGGACCACACCACATGATGATTGGCCATTAAAAACTTTCTGTGGGCAAAAAGTTTTGAATTAAGCTGAAATTTATTTTTAATTTTATTTTCCTTCATCAAGGTCTTTGTGAAATTATCAATAAGTATGGTGGCTAGTAAAAAATTACGGTGGGCCCTAAGAAATTTTAATGGTAAAAGTTCAATTTTCACTATTTTCTATTTGGTGTGGACCACTCGAGATTTATAATTAGTTCGTTTTTGGATCAATGTTTTAAAATGAGTCGAAAAAACCAATGGACTGCATGGATATACAATACATACATGAAGGTAGGTGACATGGTTAGGGACAAACTGTGTTGCATAAACAATGTACTGCACTTAAACCACTCTTTGCACTTAAACAACTCTTTGTATTTTTCCTAACATGGCTCTTTTTTTTCTTATAAGGAAGTTGGAAGAAGCTTAACAGTGGAAGAGGAATGTCTAACCTTATTTTTATTAGGCCCACCATGATGTCTTGACGTGCATGTTAGATCCATTACGACCATTAGATGTGTGATCTTATTCTACATCTAGAGACAAAATATCAGGCTGACTTTTGATTTAGGTAGGACACACTAATAGAAAAGGTAGAGGGAGAGGCATCTACCTTTGATTTTTACAGTACCCACGATCATGAGTAAGTGAAATCCATTCCAACCATTAAATGTCACGTCAAAATCTAGGCATGGAACTCAAAAATTAGGCCTATACTGGATTTAAGTGTGCCTCATGAAAGGAATTATTTTAAAAGGTGAGCTTTTTTTTTTAACACTATTTTCAATTGTGTGGTCCACTTGAACCATGGATGGAGTTGATTTTCTGTTCTTAGATCTAAAATGGGGTGACACACGTGATGGTCAAGGTGAATTTTACATTAACACCATAGTGGGGCCCACCCAAGTCAGATATCATTGTCAAAAGACCTCTTAAAAGGCTAACGTGAAGCAAACTCCCCTCTCTTAACTTTAATTAGCATTAAATGCCCAGCTAGTTGGACCAAAACTCACGGTCCAACTAGTTCTGTGTGAGCATCTCTCTCTCTCTCTATATATATATATCACAATCAGTTTCAATACAAAAATCAGCTTATCTTGTATATATGTATCTCATGTTTAAAATATTTAAAAATATATCGCACTCATCAGCCCGAATATATATTACAAAATAAATCAACATTGGCATTTCCAAACACAAATTGTAAAACCCAAGATTTTCAAAATCATGCTATCAAACAGAACGGATGATTTAAATTCCATTCTGTGGACGAGTCCTTATCCATCCATGGACAAGGCAGTTCGTAACTCTATGGTGAATAGGGGGTTGTTTCGTCTCTCGCATCTCTCTTTCATTTGGCCTTTTGTGCCTCGTGTCGTGCATAAAATAAAGGCTATTTCGCCTCCGTAAAGCTGCCAAGAGCCGTCGTCACGGCACGCCGACATGCCCTTTCAGCGGAGCCGAGGAACGTGGTAGTACTTACTGAGTTTGGGGAGCAAGGCTCGCTAGTTATGGCCTATAAAGTGATCATCCAGACCGTTCATCTACAGTGGCCCCACACAAATATACCACATGGAGAAAAAAGTCATCTATTGAGAACTCTCAATGCAGTGGAGAATGAGATGGAAGATGCTTTCCTGGGCCGTTGCTCGGACTTGCATTGTATTGACAGTTACATCTCAAGTGAATGTTGTTTTTGACAGAAGTGCCCGAACTGTGAGAGCATACGGTGGTAGCTTACAGATAAACGGTCTGAATAATCACCTGCTGTGGTTGAAGGGCAAGAGCGGACGCGGATTGGGTACTACCCCCACCATGAGACTGACGGTCCAGCTGGGGGCTGCATGGGGCCACCATGATGTATATGTTTTATCCACGCCTGTCCATCCATTTTAACATATCATTTTATGTCATGAGCCCAAAAAGGAGGCAGATTGAAGGCTCAAGTGGAGCACACTTGAAAAAGCAATGGGATTAAAAGCTTACCGTTGAAAACTTCTAGTGGACCACAGAAGTTTCGGATCAAGCTGATATTTTTGTTTCCCCTTCGTACAGGTCTATGTGACCTTATGAACAAGTTGGATAACAAACAAACATTACGGTGAGCCCAAAAAGTTTTCAATGGTAGGAGTTCAATCTCCGCTGCTTACTATGGTGTGGTTCACTCGAGCCTTCGATATACCTTCTTTTTAAGCTCATGCCATAGAATTCTCTGTCAAAATAGATATAATGCGTGGATAATATATATATTATATATATATATATAGATATATATATATTATATATATATATATATATATATATATATATCACGGTGGGCCCTGCAGAACCCCTGACATGACCGTTCGACTCTAGGTCCTGGTGCCAATCCATGTGAGGGAGTGGTTTTGCCACCACGTGTTGGCCTTTCTTTTGTCTGTTTTTATTTTTTTTTTGTACCCGCAAGGTTAACAAACATAACCAGGAATCGAAGCCTGGACAAGTCAAATGCAGTGTCTCAACCAGCTCTACCAACGAGAAGCACGTGTTTGGCCTTTAACCTCGTTTCCTAAGTTTCGGGCGCGGATTGCGTCAACCTAACACCGCTTAGCTACGAGGTGTAAGGACTTATGGGGCCCACCGTATGTATGTGTTTCATCAGGTCGTCCATACGTTTTGTAGCTAATTTAGGGTGTGAGCCAAAATTGAAGCATATCCAAAGCTCAAGTGGACCACACCACAAGAAACGGTGGAGATAATGACATCCACCGTTGAAACCTTTCCAGTGCCTAGAGTGATGTTTAAGGTTACACAGACCTGGATAGATGGAGGGAAAACACAAATATCAGATTGATCCAAACTTTCGTACACCCAAGAAATTTGCAACAGTAGGTGTTCAACCTCCATTGTTTACTCTAGTGTGGTCCACTTGCGCTTTGGATATGGTTCGATTTTGAGCTCATGCCCAAATGAGAAACATATGGACAGCATTGAGCATTGATAAAACAGATACATCATGGTGGGCCGTACAGAGACCATACACCCAGTAGCTACGTGGTGTTGCCCGGACGCGGATTGGCTACTCCCCCTGACACCAGCCAATGGCTGGTGGTCGGTGCTCCGTGGGACCCACTATGATGTATGTGTTTCAGCCATGCCGTCCATCTATTATTATGGATCATTTTACAGTATGAGACCAAAAATGAGTTATATCCCATCTTAAGTGGACCACATTATATGAAACAGTGTGAATGAGCGTCGACCATTAAAAAACATTATGTGGCCATAAAAGTTTTAGCTCAAGATGATTTTTGTTTTTTCCCTTCATCTGGGCCTCTATGACCTAATCAACATATTAGATGTGAAATAAACAGTACAGTGGGCCTGAGGAGGATTTTAATGATAGATATCCAACCACTATTGCTTTCATGTGGTGTGGTCCAACTGAGATTTATATACCTCTCATTTTTGGGACCAAGCCATAAATGATCTGTAAAAATGTATGAACGGAATGGATGAAACACATACATCATTGTGGGGCCCACAGAGCACCGACCACCAGCCCCGGGGCTGGTGTCAGGGGGAGTAGCCAATCCGTTTCCGTGTTGCCCAACCCAATTGGGAGTGCAATGCACCAATAAATGCAAGCTATTGTATTACATGAAAAATGGTAGGAAAATGAAATGCATCTCCAAACTCCAGCACGTGTGCCGTCATATGCAAGACATACTGGTTTTATTCACCGGGTGGGGCCTACACAACACTTGTTTCAGCCCCAAAGTTAGGGCAGTTTGCCTGTTAGGTGAGCCAAACTTTTTTCATTGCATAGAGAAGATTGATCCGCTTCTTAGGTGTGGCTCACTTGATGTGTCCCAGAAAGATATTTTGGCCAGGGGACACCCACAGCAGGGCCTGATTAATGGCCCAAATATCGCATTTGCTTTCAATGTTGGCAAGCGTAGGCTAGCCTAGATGTGCAAGTCCCTCTCTCTCTAGTTATTTCATAGGGCTCTACTTGAATAGGGTATGCCTGAATTTATAATAATAATAATAATAACAACACACACTTATTGAATATTTCAACTCTTTGATTACCCAAAGGTTATTTTGACTGTGTTAATGTTCCAAGCAAATCAGCCAAATTATCAAAGGGTTGAAATGATCTAATTGAGAGCTTTTAAATGTTGACTCTCCATCATAAATAATGACACACATTGTATAAACAGTTTAGACCATTGGAAGATGACCCAGAGTCAAAGGATAAGTCGGGATTTTCGTATTGCAATTCATCATATGTTTTCGAACAAACCTCCGAGTGGGATATCCTGAAAACCAGGATCATCGCTGCATCATGCCAAAAAAACCAGGCCATCTTTTCTTCTGTATATCCAACTCAATCATCTTGATGAATAAACATGTAGATTACAAGAGGTGAAACGAGAAGAACAAAACATGTCAATGGAAATTACCTGAACTCCAAGTCTCCAGCTAATGAGGTTCCAGTGGGGGCCGCTGTCATGATGGGCCCAAAGTTAGGTGGGGTGAGGGATTGCTAGACGAAAATAACTTCGAACTTGGCACAGGGGTTGCTTTCCACGTATCTACTGAAATCATTGTCGCTGCTGAATCTGAAGGTGTATAAAGCTTGTCTTTGGGTGAGGCCGACAGGATATATTCTGTAAACTTTCAACTCGTTCCCTCCTCTTATACTTTCCGGCCTTTCTTGTTTCCAGATGGGTACGTGGTTAAGGGACTTAAACTTCACGAGCACAGCAGACTCCATAGCTTTTAAGGTCAAGTCACCAGACCTGGTCAACAGTGCAAGGGATGAGATGATAGCTATTTGACCATTTAAATTAAACATGGAGAATTCTTTGGTGGCTGCAATGGGAGAGAGGAGTTATGTATACGATACCCCAAACTGGGGATGTTTACAATATACTTGGGTTTTTCATGTTGTACATTGGGGCCCAGGGTTTGCCAATCCAAACCATTGGTCTGTTGGGCTTCCGTAGAAGATGGAGCTCGCCAGCTTTTTCTCAGTTGAATGTGGAGTCTGGACGGTTGCTGCTTTCTCTATTCTCAACTGACTATTTCCAGGCCATGTGTTGAAAGGTCAGAGTTGTCCTGTTGCAGAGATTTTCAGCACATGGTCCATCCACAGTGGGGCCCAACGGAGCAATTGCCCGGATAATTGACGCAAGGGCCCCACAAGCACAAACTGAAAACCCGAGTATACTGAAAATGTTATAATTCCTAGAAAAAGATACTGGAAAAGGAAGGCAAAATGCTGTGATGATCAATGTAGTTAAGAGTTCAATGAAATGAGCGCTGCAACATCTATATTCTACAATTGGCACTTCCAGTGGTGATGAGGAGTGTTAATTTGATGGGTCGCTATGTAGATGGGACACATCCTAAGAAGAAAGGCAGTAAGACTGGCAATGGCCTGAAAAAGGGACTCCTCACTCAAAAAATGAATGACAGTCCATATTCAATGCACAAAACACACAACACAGTTAGTCAGAACTGCCCAATCACTACAATTTTTGGATGATACATCATCCGTATGGAAGCCACCAGATCAACAGTGCTGGTCAACATAGATGCTTGCCATATGATGCAGTGGCTATGCCATTTCATAGTACTTCTGAAATTCATGTCATGATCATATATCTGTTTCGAAAAGAGAAATGGAAAGGAGGCAAAAGCCAGGACCCAGTTAGCTAGCATTGGTAACTGCAAAGGGCATGCCCATAATTAGAACTCCAGCTAGATTAGACAGAGGAGATATCTTTATTCCATGGAAAAGCTGAGCTTACGGGTGATAAATGTTGTTATCTTCCAAAAAGAAAAAGAAGAAGAAATTTACCTCAGGAAGATAGACTCCATCTCAAACCTCCCTCTTTCCCTCACAAACAAGTGATAGACAATTCCTGGGCCACTGGTGCAATTGCAGGGGCGTTTCTGGAACCTAGCGCTCTTTTCTTCTTGCTCTCTAATCTTTGTCGCGAGATGAATGCATAGACGGCAAGATGAGTGGACTGCTGCCATGTCCACAAGGGCCTTGAAAGAATCGGATGGACCCTCGTACTTCCACCTATGCACAATAGATGCCCAGCTATCAACTTCATCAAAGTAGCCAGGAAAAAGGAAAATGGCTCCCACGACTTTGTGAGAAACAACCAGCATCCCTTGAGATTCCATGGGGATCAAAATGCATTTTGAGGATTTATATGATCCTTGACCCCAGAATATGGACATCATATGGGTTTTCAGTGGATAAAACTACAAGTGGGGCCCATGATCATTGATGCAGACCACTGTTCTGTTGGGGAACATCTTGGTTTAAAATTGGCCAAACAGTCTCCCAGAAAGGAAGATCCTAGCCACCAAGATTAGGACTCTTTTCAGTTGAGGGTGATCCATCACTATATTTCCCTTCTTTAAGATATATTTGCAGGCTTCAAATTGAAAGGTTAGCCTCTTCAGGTTGGGGAGTTTTTAGGGCATTTTCAGTGGCGCATTCCAACAGACCAATGCAGGGGTCTGGAACAATAAAACATGGTCCTCATTCAAAATGAAAACTGGAGAATACTGTGCATATCTTCAGCTCGAGGAAAAACTATAATTCCTCCATTTTAGTAATTCATTTCAGCCCAAGCTGACTGCTAAAAGTATTTAAGGGCCTGTCTCGATGGACCTCCCAGTCCTGGGGGAGTGATCAATCATGTATTGGTGACTCCTTGATTGGCCGATCTTTTGTTCAGTGACATCCCGGACTGACCGATCTAGGATCAACCAATACAAGGATCCAAACAAGGAGCAATTATGGAAGATGATAAGGACAATTATGGAGGATGACAAGGACAATATTAGTAGTTGATAGCTCAAATAATGGAAACCAAACAAGATGCGAAAACCTTCTTGAATTACTAAAGACAAAATATCTTAGATCCACAAAATGACATAGAAACAAGGAATGGAACTTTTCATGAGTGCACACCAAAACACATCCACTGGACACATGGCATTTGGTTTCTATGATTGGAACAATTAATTTGATAGGAATCAGGTGGATGGATCATAACCTAACAATTAAGGCAAGTGGTCTATGGTAGCCATGGCTTTAAGACTCAGCAACTGGTCCAGTTTCAAGTCTAGTCGTGACTCACCCAAGTCAGGAGTGACCTCTGGTGTCAAAGCAGATCGTGTCCGACCGGGTCCGAGTCTTCAATCCATGAAGGAGCCATCCTATCAGTGGCTTACAAATGGACAGATGTGTTAAAGTTCAACATAATTCAAGCACTCGCAGTGGTTGAATGGATAGGATCTTCCAATCCATGCAATGGGTTATGGCCATCCATGTGGTGCACCAGTATATATTTGGCCATGTGTATGGTGGTGGAAGATGATAACACTGCTCAGATTTTTTATTTTTCATCCAGTAAAGGTATTCGATAACGGTAACAGCTAGCATAATGACTGGGTGTATTACTGCTATGATGTGGGCCTACGAGCTCTATAACAGTCAAAAAATTTCTTCAAGGTAAAAAACGTATCGGCCCCATATTGATCAATTACAGGCCTGTAACGGCTGTTACGGGTGTTACAAGCCCACTATGGACCCTTTTTGCCCAAATTGGGCGTTACAGCCCCGTAACATGTCCTACCATTACCATTACAGCCATTATGTAACTGCTTTTTAATATCTTGCATCCAGTTCTCTTCAAAAGTTGGAGGTAGCTTGAAAAGCCGGAAGTAGCAGGCAGAAGTGTGAGGCCCTTGTCAATATGTTAGATGGAAATTGGTTGTTTGTGAGTTACCTTACTGACTGATTATAGGCATTGGGATTTTCCGCGAGGTATTTCATGGTCTTGGCAATGGAAGGAACATCGCTCAGCTCTCTGATATGTAAAACTGAAACGGGAGTAGGGGCGAAATCTTGGATATTTGGAGCACCAATGACCACAGGGACAGCACCTGCAACGTCATTTCAGTATGGAAGCAACAGCATGAGAATAACAGTATAAAGATTTCATTAAATTAGAAGTGCCACAAAATCCCTAAATTTAAGAAGGCAGGATTCTTTATGGTTTATGTATTCAGACCAAACTGAATCCCCCAAATGAAGCAGAAAAATAATCGTGTAACTATGAAGTGTAGCTGGCATACCAGCAACAAGAGATTGGAAGAATTTCTCTGTGACATAGTCTTCCTCATTGGAATTTTCAAAAGCCAAGCTGAATTTATAGCGCTTCAGAGTGTCTAATTTGTCCACTGTCAAATAACAGGAAGTACATTATTCTATGCACAATACTATAACCCTAAAAGATGTAATGAAAAGAGCCACCCAACCAAGTATCTACAGTCTTCGGCTCTCACTTTCTGCTTATTGGGTTTTGGTGCAAATTTTTCAACGGGGTCCTGGTGGGCCAACTTGCAATCAGGGGTGGAACCATTTTTAGTCTTACTGTTCATTTTGCAGGCCCTTAATTAGATGGTTAATGATCATCCAATCATGGTGATTTTATGGCCATGTGCAATCTGTGGTGGACCCCTCCACTCGATTGCAGTGGGCCCACTTGGACCCCACAGAAATTTGTACTGGAATACAGTAAGAAGAAATCTTACTGTATCACTGCTTGTACATGGATATGCTAATGAAGTTAAAAGTGCAAGTGCTTTTATAAAGTAGCAGAGACATCAATGGGTTGCCTTCTGTTATCATGTTGAGTAACTAACAAGATGCAAAGTACTGTAATGTAGTAAAACTTGCATAAATAAATACCTCTGCCATCACGGTTCCGATGGCAAGCACCATAAGAATCAATCTTGATATTCAACTTTTCTAACATATCTAGGGCCTCCAAGCGAAAGTTGCGTGCTCCACAATTGGAAATAAAGGCAGCCGCATGGGCGCTCTCAGACTTGGGATGCATTGGGGCCATAAGGTTATACTCGGCCCATGAGAAATAACCAACTGGAACATCAGAGGAGAGACTAGTTGTCATTACAACATGGTACCCTCTCCTGCGACAAGCAAAAATGACAACGATCAATGTCTCTTGAATTACTAATGAAGCAAGGGTTCAAGTAACATGCATGACTGATATATGACAACAGGAACTGTGACAATATGGGGAATGATGAGAGCAATTAGGGAAACACTATTTACACCACCCCTTTTGGTAAATACGCACTATTTCTACTTTTGAACATACTGTAGTGCATATTGTAATATTGGGTTACCAGCAGTATGAAAAAAGGGAGTATCTATCAAAAGGGTGGGTGTTAAAAATCCCATTATCTAGTGGAAAATAACTGACATAAATTTTTGTTTTTTTTAAAAGACCACTGGGCTTAAACAACCAACAGAAATCATTTAACATCTAGCAAATAAGTTTTATTTACTTCAATGCAATTTTAAAACCCTCCCATTCTTACTATAACTTACAAGGTGTCCTAAAATAGATGAAACGTTGCCAGACCGAGATGTTGTTCCACTCCGACTCTTCGAGAACTGATATCAATAGGTAAGATATTCACAGCTGATGTGAGAGTTTTCTCTGAAACCTATGAAATCACATATGCCTATCTGTCTGTATGAAACTCACTAGTCCTGATTATCTGAAAACCTTGTATTTATGCTTGTTGAGTTTCTTCTCCTCAGCCAGCATTTTAGACCCATTTTGGAACCTTTTTTTTTCTATAATTTTGTTCTCCACGTAATTTCTGTGTAGGTTTTAAAGATAATGCATTAAAAGACCACAATAAGGAAACCAACATGTTCCGATGAAATATCTCTCTAATCCAATTACCTGCAGAAATGTGTAGTGTTAACAATGAAGGGAAACAAAAAAAACTGTTATTTTCCATTAAATATTGGCCATGATTTAACAGTTTAATGTAACTTTAAACCCAAATCAATATATGTGCAGTTGATTCACATCAGATGACTTTGTGGCTGCCGATGCAGGCAAACTTGTTAGAGGGGCGTGTAGAAGAAACCTTGTATAAGACAGATCAAAAAATCGGTATCGTATCGACCGATACGGGCCTACCGTCTGTATTGGCTTGATATGATACATGATACGGGCTTGTATTGGCCATATTGGTATCGGTTGTACCGTATTGGGCCGTATCGGCACCAATATGTTGTACCCATATTGGTCTGATCGATACAGGTATAAAAAGGGGGGGAAAAAAACCGCCCATTTTTTTAATCTCTCCCTCATTTCTCTCCAAGCCTCCAAATCAACCAAATACATCAACCTATAGGGATTTTCGGTGCTATTAACAGCTTCTTAGAGGATCAAAACATCGGATTTCAGCCGATTTGAATGATCAAAACAGTTTGGGGCCGGTTTTGAAAAAATTGGAAATGAGGTAAAAAAAAATTCCATTTTTTTGTTGTTGATCCTTGTTGAAATTCATATTTATATTTATTATACTCCTAGATCTACCAAAAACTACCAAATCTGAAGATCTTTTTTAATCATTTTTTGGGCATTTGCACCTGATTTCTCTCTCTCGATATGATTGGGAAAAAAAAAGTTTTTTTTTTTTTTTTAATATCCACGAGGCATCCTTATTGCTTAGAAGTCCTCCAAGTGGGACTTGCAAAATACCTTGACGGGGACCTTTTCGAAAGCGGTCATTCTCCAAGATAAGTCCTCCAATTTTCGTTGTATAATTATCGTTGTTTACGGTCCTAATGATGAATCTTTAAGGCCAAACTTTTGGGACGAGCTGACTGCCATTAGACAGTCCTTTTCAAGCCCTTGTTGTTTTGTGGGTGACTTCAATGTGATCCGTTTTGCGGAGGAGCACTCTCGCAAAAGGAGAACAAGCCATGCTATGCAATCTTTCTCCGATTGGATTCAGGATCAGGAGCTCGTGGATCTTCCTCTGGCAGGTGCCAAATTTACATGGTCTAACAGACGAAAATCTCTGATTCAGTCAAGACTAGACAGGTTTTTTTAATCCACAGACTGGATTGAGGAATTTCCCTCACTTAATCAAATTGCACTTCCTAGAACGACATCTAATCACTGCCCTATCCTTCTCTCCGTGGTTGATGTAAATTGGGGTCCCAAACCTTTCAAATTCAACTCCGCTTGGCTCCGCATCGATGGCTTCAAGCAGAAAGTATTGGAGTGGTGGCCCTCCTCCCAGGTGGATGGCTTCGCTGGTCATAGTTTGATTTGCAAACTCAGATCCCTTAAGGAGAAGATTAAAGATTGGAAGAAAGAAGAACTTCGGAAGAGAGAGTTTGAGACAAAAGCTTTATTTGTAGAACTGCAACAAATCGACTCTTCTGTTGAAGGCAAAGACCTCCCAATGGATGTTCTATCCAGGCGCATTCAGATCATTCAATCTTTGTCGCCTAGAACTCTTGAAGATGAACTATCTTGGAAGTTGAAATCAAGGGCTAAGTGGATTTCGGAAGGTGACAGGAACATTAAATATTTTCACAGCTTAGCCAACATGAGGGCTCGGGCAAAAAAGCCATCCTTAGCATCACCATAGATGGAAGACAGGTTGATGATAGAGATGAGATATTTGAAATAGCAGTGGCTCATTTCAGATCCGTTCTTTCTTCAGAAGGATGGTCCAGACCTCGATTGGACGGGATCCCTTTTCAGTCTCTTCGAAGGTTGGACGCGGATTTTCTAGAGGCTCCATTCTCGGAAGAGGAAGCAAAAGCGGCTATAGACGCAATGAAAGGTGACAAATCTCCAAGGCCTGATGGGTTTCCCATCACACCTTCTTTCAATCCTTCTGGGACACTGTTCGCCCAGATGTCATGAATTTCCTAAATGAATTCCACTCTAGGGGTAGTAAGTTATCCAAGGGTATCGGTGCCTCTTTCATTGCCCTCATCCCCAAAGTAGTTGGCGCAAAATCCTTTTCGGATTTCAAGCCCATTAGTTTGATTGGCAGTTCGTAAAAAATCCTAGCCAAAATTCTGTCCACTAGATTATCGACAGTAGTGGGGAAGCTGATCTCGAAGTGTTAGAATGCCTTCATAAGGGGCAGACAGATAATCGACGTCGCCCTGATAGCCAATGAAGTTCTTCACACTTGTCACAGGTCGGGGAAGAAAAGCATATTTTGCAAGCTTGACATTGAGAAGGCTTACGACCATGTGAACTGGGGGTTCTTACATTACATGCTTCTCCGTATGGGTTTTGGAGAAAAAAGGAGGAAGTGGATTAAGTCTTGCATCAAATCAGCTCATTTTTCAATCATTCTCAATGGTGTTCCAAAAGGCTTTTTCCCCAGTAGTAGGGGTCTTCGTCAAGGAGATCCTCTCTCTCCTCTTCTTTTTCTTATGATTGGTGAGGCCCTCTCTCAAATGTTGCTCAAGTGTCAAAGCGCTGGGCTCTTCCGTGGGATCTCTATGCCAATTCCCCATATTCAATTCGCTGACGACACCCTCATCATGATTGAAGTGAATACTGAAGCCATCAACAATCTCCACACAACTCTAAGATGTTTCGAGGCAGTCACAGGATTGAGAATTAACATGACCAAGTCAAAGGTTTTTGGGGTGAATATATCGGATCGGGACCTTTCCACATTCGCTGATTCCCTGGGCTGCAAGTCTACTATGTTTCCGACGTTGTTCATTGGACTGTCGCTCGCTATTGGTTCCCCCCCAATATCGATGTAGGATAAGGTAGCGAAAATTTTTCAAAAGATGCTGGCCAGTTGGAAATGTAGGTACTTGTCCATGTGGGGCAGGCTCACCCTTATAAAAGTTGCCTTATCCAACATCCCTATTTACTTCATGTCTCTTCTTAAATGCCGCCTTCAGTTCTGCTTCGGATAGATAAGCTAAGAAGAGATTTTTTGTGGTGCGGCAAGGACAATCAGAAGAAATTTCATCTCCTGGACTGGCAAGAAGTTTGCAGCCATTTCCAGGATGGCGGCGCAAGCATAAAAAAGCTAAAGGTTATGAATAGGGCCCTCTTGGACAAATGGTCCTGGAGGTTGGGATCGGAACCGGATGCCTTATGGTGTAGTATTGTCAAAGGAAAATACGGATCTTCCCTGGGGGGTTGGTGGACAAAGGATTTTTCAGCTTACAGAGCTTCACACATTTGGAGAGGCATTCTTCGTTCCAAAAAAACTGTTGTTGAGAACATTAGTTTCAATCTGGGGAATGGCTCTGCGATTCATTTCTAGGAAGACCACTAGCTGGGGGAGACGAGACTGAAGGACGAATTCCCATCTATTTATTGCCTCGCCGTTAACAACGAAAGTCCTGTCGCCAGCTTCTATTCTTACTCCGTTTCAGGCATTGTTTGGGACATTCCATGTTGCAGGAATCTTCACGATTGGGAGGTTAGTGAATGTGTCGATTTATTGGATTGTCTTTCTAGCATGTCTCCGACCCAGGCGGAGCCTGACAGAATCACTGGACGAGGGATAAATCATCCCGCTTCTCGGTTAAGTTTCTGTACGCTATTAACACCCCCATTCCCTCCCCTGCATCCTTGGCCTCTCCATTTATTTGGAAATATCCAACTCCCCCCAAGTTCATCTATTTCGCCTGGCTTGGTTCTAAGAATCGGATCCTTACGATCGACAATTTGAAAAAGAAAGGCATGCAGCTTGCCAATATCTGCCTTTGCTGTATGGGCAGCGAGGAATCTATCGACCACCTGCTGGTCCACTTTCCATTTATATCCCAGATTGGAGCGGATTTCTCTAACAGATTTAACGTTAGCGGGAGTGTGCCGGCCTTCACCTTCCATCTGCTGGCATACTGGCACAGCTTCAAGTTGGGTAAAATCAGATCCCAGGTTTGGAGATTCGACAATCATCGCAATCTGGTGGGCGGTCTGGAAGGAGAGGAACGATAGATGCTTCAACAATTCTCAATCTTCGGCTGAAGTTATGGGCTCTATGGCGAAAAAATTACTTATCGAATGGGCTGCTAACGTCTCCTCTTAAGGATTTTAATTTCCTGTTCTTAGAATTGTAGTTTTTTTTTTTTTTTTTTTTCTCTGTCATCTCGGCAGCCCCTATTGTTTCCCTTCTTCTTTTAATATAATCCCGTTGCTTTAAAAATAATTAAAAAAAAAATTATTTGTTAAAAATCTAGAAATTCCAGAATTTTTATTTTTTATTTTTAAATTTGATCACAGATTTGGAGAGGGGAGGCATTTTCGATCAGATCTGATAAAAAAACAAAGTTTTTTTATTTTATTTATTTATTTATTTTTTTTTTGGGGGGGGGGGGTTGTCAATTTTTTTGGAAATTCCAAATAAAATTTTTTTTTTCAAATATACTGCTTTTGGGGGACTAATTTTGTTGTTTTTTCATCAGATCTAAGTAGTTTGGTGATTTATTTTTTTTCAAATATTATGTGTAGTTTTCTTCAATTTCATTTTTTTTAATATGTTGAAACTTGAAATGTAATGCATGTCCAGGGGGATGCAAATTTCTTAGTTGCTTCAATTTCAATTTCATACACCTATCACACACATTCTCCAAGTAAGCACAACACTAGTGACTAGACTAGTGAGTAGTGATACTTCTTAGACACTTAATAGTTACTACTAAATAGCCCAATGGTTGAAATATAATTATATTAGACTATTAGCAATATACGATATCAATTTATGATACATATCAACAGTTTATATATATATAAATCAACACTAGAACTTACAGTAGGTCAACCCACCAGGACAAGATGCTTACCAAAGAATGGTATGATACATCATTGAATACATGGTCAAAATACAAAAAAATAAAAATAATAATAATAAAAAAAATAAAAAAAATGATAGATTCATGAATATCTCATTTTTTCCTATTTGTATATATTTTTTCTTTTTTTTAATTCTTTTTTTTTTTTTACTTAAAAAAAAAATAATATATCTGACCAATATGAGCCCGATTCAGAACCATGATAAAAACAACATTTCCGCAACTTTGGAATCTTTTATACATACCATGGTTTCGACATTTAAATACTTTTTTTACCTAAAAGTTGGTTTTGACATTTACATGCAGTTCTAGGAAGAAGTGAAACCCAAATCTGGAAGCTGAATTTATGAGGTCCTAAATATCAGCCAACTGAAAGCAAGGTATCAGTTCTTCCATCAATTTAATGGTAGGTATATGCCGAGAAAAATATTTATATGTTGCGACTAGTAATAAAATATGCTTCATCCAATTACCCATTTTAGAAAGTGACAAATATGAGCTGATTTGATACATATGGGCTAATATTTTAAGCACTGCCCAATAAACTAAGCTGACGTGGCATTTTAAACTCTAGTAGAGACCAAATGCATGAGTAGATATCAATCTTATATTAAATCATATATATACCCCTGAGAACCAGTGTGCATGAGAGCTCTCGAATGCACAAATATCGAGCTGGAATCCACTCTGACCATCAGATGTGTCACATAATGTTAGGATGTTTGGGCCAGGGCCCAAATATCGAGCTGATTCATGCATGTGTGTGCACATGCGTATGTATTAATGATCACCTGAGAAGTGGTGCACACGAGATCTCATTAAATGGGGCAAATGGGGTGGGCCCCACTGTGATCTGTTGTTGGCATCCACTATGACCATCAGATGCTTAGGGCCATGGCCCAAAGATAGGCTGATTCATGAGTCAGGTCGGCCACGCCAAGGGAAATAGTTGGGAGGGAATGCCCAACCTTTATTTCACTAGGGCCCACCTGATGTGCAAAATGGCTTGATTTTATGCATGCCCATTCATCCATGGCAGATGAAGGGGTTGTAGAGTACAAATTCCACATACATAGCATGGTGGGTCCCATACATAATCAACAGTGGGTGTCCCCCTCCCAACTGTCTCCCTTGGTGTTGCTTACATGAATCATGGATCAGCCTCATTTTGGGCCCTAGGATTAATTTTATGGGACACATCCGATGGTCGGTCCGGACATCAGCAACAAATCATGGTGGGTCGCATTAGAGCTCTCATGCGCACCAGTTCTCAGGTGATTATACATGCGTATCCATTTTCAGAGATGAAGAGTAAGATAACAGGAATGATTAACAAAACCTCATAAGCTGATTGTTTAGAGTTTAAAATAGATGCATCAATACATATTTTAAATTTTGCAACCCACTGTCCATATAAACTCTACTTTCCTGACAATTTTGTCTTAATATTTTCATATGATAAGCAGCATATCAATGACATGGTTGTTTTGCAGCCATTAATTATTGCCACTTAAGACAGCCATACATAGTAGGATGTTAAAAACATAGTAGGATGTTAAAACGACAAAGATAGAAAAGGAAAAGGAGGTTACGACCATTGTAGCGTAAAATGGTCCCAGACAGTCATGACTGTTATTTTCTGCTCTACGGAACATGGGACAGTCAGACTAACGTTCCTAATTTTTTAACATTCTTGTTTGCAGTACACGAATTCTTTTTTTTTTTTTTAAAGACAATTCAGATTGTGCTTACCCACCGTCGTGCCTGACCAATGTTGTTCTCTGGATAGTAGTGCGAGGATTCCATGGATCGCAGGACCCTAGCTGTCTTTGGGTCTTGATGTAATCCAAATGCAGCATCAGGTCTCTTATCTGACGCAGAATCATGTCCAAACTTACACCCCACAGAGCACGAATTCCACTCCTGGATAATAGTGCACCAAAAAAATTGGTTCAAATATAATAACCATAATCATACTCATGGACCCCAATGGGTCGTTTCTTTTCAGCTCAGAGAAATTCCACCAAAAAAAAAAAGAAAAAAAAAATCACATACATTTTGGTATGTAGAGGTTTCTCACAAAGTCAAAAACAGTAATGCAACAATACAACCAAACTTTGATATTTCCACGAGTCATGACATATATATAAACCATGAGCAGATCATAAACAAAGGATATTCAAGCTATGCTTCCTAAGAAAACAACTTTAGTAGACTTCTAAGATTTAGACTCTCAGGTCATTCCCTTCATCATTCTTGTGTGTGCTTCCTGATCTTACCATATGGCCTTGGACCTGTTTACCAGAAAAAGGAAGTGTCATCTCAAGTACCTTATCTCGTCTTACTAAGCTACTTTGCACGTCTTATGCATAATTTATTAAAATGGAAACAAAACATGTTTTTTGAAAGAGTGGAGGCAAATTTTATTTTATTTTTTTGGGTGTGATGTTAGGCTATGCTCCATCCACTAATGGGGCCACAATTTGGATGGTCCAAAATTAATGTGCATGTATGGTGGTTTCCTGCTCAGTGTGCAGATTGCGTAATAGCACCCGGACCCTTTCTGGAACAAACAAACAAAAAAAAAAAAAAAGAAGAAGAAGAAGAAGGATGCCAATCTTGCCAAAATATTTTTCCTGTGAATATTTTAAATAATCAGAAAACAAAAGGACCATCTTTTTACCTCCAGGTATTTTAGAAGTTGTTTTAAATGCTTTTCCATTTTCTTTTCATCCATTGAGATCCCCCATAATCACATTCCTTTTTGTTTTTTAAATTTTTATTATTATTATTTTTTAATTAAGGCAAACTGTTTAAAGACCTTTTCTCCTCCAACAAAACAGTCCAATTGATGTAGACCCATGGCCCACCGTAGGGCCCAACATGTGCTGATTTTGGACTAATTGTGACAAGATTTAGGGCCTAAATGTCAAATATTGCATTTGCTGTTTGTGGAAGATAGGGTGGCTGATGTGGAAGATATGATTGAATATTTTGGTAGTATTTAGTAGATTTGTTTTGTTATTTTAAGCAAAATCTTTGTTAGTGGGATTTTATTTTCTTTAAAAAAACCACAGATTGATTTCAAATCACTCTAGCAGCTTTTTTTTTTTTTTGGGGGGGGGGGGGGGGGGGGGGGGGGGGGGATACAACTTTATTGATATCAAACTTCTTTTCTTATAATACAATACTTATTGATAACTTTATTGATATCATATCTTCCAATACTGCTAGAGTGATTGTACTCTAGCAGAGTATAATTGTATTATAAGAAAAGAAGTTTGATATCAATAAAGTTATTTCCTCCTCTCCACTCAAATATTTTTGTGGGTGTACTCTTGTCCATTTCTTTGCAATTCTGATGTCGAGATCTCATTGACTCAATTATCAGGTTGCAACATTTTGGAATCAAAGTGAGTGATCGTTGGGAGAATTTTGGCTCTGCATAATCTCCTAATAGCTTCGAAGGGGGTGATACAAGAAGAATTTGTGCAAGTAACCCAATTGATTCATGCACTCACAGACAGAACGAGTAGATTAACTCACGCATACGTTACAAAATCTCAGTAATCAAGTGAAAGAACTCAGGCGTGGAGGAAATCCAACGATTGAAGTTGGAGTATGCGGACACGTAGGAGAAGGTCCCCACCAAGGTCCTAACCAACAACAAGTGGCTTGGTTTGTGAAAACACTAAGGTGTTGTTTGGCACCTTGTATTTGGGTGTATTCAGTGGTAATTGGGTGTAAATGCCCTTTTTGGTGCATTTCGCACCATGTACTCGAAGGTAAATGGAATCGATGGTAAATGAAAAGTTCTTTTTTGGTGTGTTTTGAAATCCCTTTGTTTTGCTGTGAATTCAATGTAATTGGTGTGACAAGCCTTTTTGGGCTCCCTTTTCAAAGGTAGGAGAGTCACGTGAGTAACAGATGTGTTGCTAGACTACTAATTTGTCATACACATGGCATATTGATGATACCCCAAAACAATTCAATTATTGGTTGCATCACTAAAATCACACCAATAGAATTATCCGAATTGTCCAAATGTTGACCATCTAAATGGACAGTTAAAAAACAATGGCGAGCCACTCGTCTGTGATCCTTATGTTTGTGGCCCACCCGAGCCAAGTTTTGGCCAAATTATATATTCCAATGGGCTTATTACAATTATTTTGTCAAATATGACATGCACACTAATTAGGGATATTAAAGCTGATTTATTAATCAAATTCTAGTTCATGTGATTAAAGAATTCCAATGCATTCTAATTACAAGTATCTAAATGCAATTTTGGGATATTAAAGCTAATTTAGTTAATCAAATTCAAGTTCATGTGATTAAAGAATTCGAATGCATTCCAATTACAGGTATCCAAACACAATTTTGGATTCCAGTGCATTCCAATTACAAGCTACCAAACACAACTGAGGATTCCAATTCACATTAATTCTATGATAATTGTGATTCAGATTCCAATTCAGTCCAATATAAGCTCCCAAACGAGCCCCAATGATTGAATCCTTCAATTGTCGGAACGTGATAGAGAGCCTGGAATTAAGGTAGAATTTTAAGAATTCCTTGGACATTTGCATCTTGACGACTTCATCAATTGGGCAAGCAATGTGGAAAAGGTGTCCAAGTATAAGGAAATTGCGAAAAGTCATAAAGTTAAGTTAGTAACTATGACGTTTTCTGGCCATGCATTAACATGGAGGGATAATCTCCTAGCCAAATTAATTTGTCAAGGTAAGGACAAAGTAAATTCTTGCAAAATATGAAAAAGATGTTTTTTTTAAAAAAGTTTCTGCCTGCGACTTATGTCTGTGTCCTCTATCAAACATGTCACAATCTACGTTAAGGAAACAAATCAATAAAATAAATAATACCAAGTTCCATACATTGACATCACGGGTAGGGCTTCTTTTTTTTTTTGGAAGGCAACACTACCAAGGTTTGAACCCTAGATCACTCACACACACTACGCTGTCTCCACCAGCTCATCTAATGAGCGACAAGATATCCTGGAATCTTTTGGTTTTGTGAATATGAAAGCCAAAAGATTCCAAGATATCTTAATGGTTTTAACCCAAACATGAGAAATGAATTGGCCTTCAAAGATGTATTTAAGATGTCTGATGTCTACACACTTGCATTAAAAGCTAAGGGGATAATTAATTGGGGGCTTGAGAGACAAGACCATCATCAATGATGGGGCAATATGCTAACTTCCCACGTAAGGCAACCACGGGCCTCCCATAGGTCGAGGTACAATATGCCAACATTCAACAATGAGGCCAAGCCCTAACTTGGGGGGAGGTACTTATGGAAGAGGGGCTAGTATCCCCAAAACGGGGCAAAACAACACTCATTTCACGTATTTTAAGTGTTGACAACCAGGATATCATTCTTTTCACTACCCTGTCTTGAACATTAGTCCACAATTAAAGTAAATTTCTCTAAGGAGAATATGTTAAAGACACTCCCAACTGCATGCAAATGAAAGCCAAAAATGACAGAATATGAAAAACATGCATATGAGGATAGGGACATGTTAGGGAAGATGTAGCAGATGTGTATGGTGATAGAGGCAAGTCGTTGCTTATCCAACGGATTATGATATCGATGCCTCGGGTGATTGATAAAGGGCGATGGTCAAGACACAATATCTTCCAATAGGTGAGGGTTCGATTCCCCTCCTTGGCTTTACCCGATACACGTGGTTGTGGGTGATTGCGTGTATCCGCAAGGATTAGTCTCACTTAACAAAAGAGGTGGGGACACTCTGTGTCTTCAAAAAAAAAAAAAAGACACATTATCTTCCACACCACTTGCACTTCCATTGGGAAGATATGCACGATTTTAGTAAACAAGGAAGTAGCGAGAACATTGTCTCATAAGAAATTGTGGATAAATTAAATATCAAATAATATAAGCATCCATGCCCACACCAGATTCGTCGGTTCAAATCTGTAAACTCCAGGTGCTTGGTTTCCTTTTCTATTAGATCAAGTACAAGGATGATGTGATGTGGTCCCCATGGATGCATAGAGGTTGTGATTGTGGAGATATGGTGCATTTAACTCCCATTAACACCTATTCATTCATCAAGGATGGAGTTAATATAACATTACACCCAATTAAACAACTTCCAATTGTCAAATATAATAGAATGTAAAAAATCTCAATGTAAAAAGGTCTTTAAAAAAAGAAAGGAAATTGATATCATCTATGTCTTAGTTGCTAAGAAGAAGCAAAACAATTGGATGTTCCGCTTCTCATGTAGAAACTCCTATGTGAATATCAAGAATTGGAGCCCTAAGAACTCAAACTTCCTCACATGAGGAACATTCAACATCATATTGATTTGGCGCCAAGTTCGAACATGCCGAATCTTGCACATTACTGAATGAGTCCAGCCAAACAAGCTAAACTCCTGTTGAATGCATGGTCTAGCATGAAGAAGTTCAAAAGAAGAAAGAGAATGAAGAAAAAGAAGCATAAAAAAGAAATCAAAGAGAGTAGAGCCAAATATCGAGAACCCACAAAGGAACATCACCGTGAGAAGATATATAAAGAATGTGACTTGGTTATGGTGTATCTCCGCAAAGAAAAGTTTTCAAAGGGAACTTACAAAAAGCTCAAGTCTAAGAAGATTGGTCCGTGGCAAATCAAGAAGAAGTTGAGTGACAAATGCCTAAAAGATCAAGTTACCAGATGACTTAGATATCCCACTGACTTTCAATGTGGTGGATTTGCTCGAGTATCAAAGCGAGGTGTTTGATGTGCAAAATGAAGTTATTAATGATATAAACAAACAACTCGAAAAAATAGGAGGAAATTAAATGTGTTGCAAATGAAGGCGACTCAATGAGGCAATACAAACAAATTTAATGAAATAGCAAAACAAGCCCTATTCTAAATACACATGTATCTTAAGCAATGAATTGAAACCTTTACTACTTGTATAAAGCATCCAGGTAGTTGGAGTCGAGTTCTTTCCCACTCGAGGGGAATGATGCCTTTACCACTTGTATAAAGCATCCAAGTAGTTGGAGTCGAGTTCTTTCCCACTCGGGGGGGATGAGGTAGGCTTATGGCCCACCTTAGGGCCCAACATGTGTTAATTTTGAACTGTTTGTGATAAGATTTGGGGCCTCACGTCAGATATCACATTTGCCTTTTGTGAAAAATTGAATGACTAATGAGGAACATATGATTGAAGATTTTAGGGGTATTTAGTAGGATGTATTTTTGTTATTTTAGGCCAAATCTTTGTTGGCGGGATTTTTATTAAATAAAATACATATAGATTTGAAATCAATTTGATAGTTGGGGGGATTTTCATCAAAGATTCATTAGGATTGTCTTTAGATTCTATTTTTTTGGGAGGGGAAGCTGTTGTTAAGAATTTGATATTCTCAAATTACAGATTTATGATTACTGTAAACTAGAAGAAAAGAAACCGAAAATATTAAGGATAGGCTGAAGCATGTGTGATCACGCTGTCCTTAAAGCGTTATTTGCCCTTTCTCAAAGTAATTGAGATTGTTGACAGGTTGTAGGCTACTACAAGCCTGTGTATGGTTCTGCGTTAAGCAAGCACGAAGAAACCACTAGTGAAACTCTGTAAACACAATTTGCTAGCAGATGAAAAACTAAAAGAAAACCCCAAATCGGAAAGAAAGAATTTTTAGCTTTGCTGGATTAGACCGCTACACTGGTCTAGTTCTTGCTAGCTTAATCCACTACATTGGTCTGGTTCTTGTGGACTTGCTGGCTAAGGTTCATATTGAACCTACTTGCTTGATCAAAAAAACACTTGAAGCTTTACTGGTTCATATGAGGAGATGGCTTGTGTTGTTGAAATGAACCAACCAAGCTCGGTTTATATAGGCAAGGGTAGTTGGATATTCTAGTTCAAGATCATAACTACAACTAACTGTTTCTGACTATTGGTGAGAAACTAGCTGTTATTTGGGAGTTTCTGACCGTTTTGCATGTGGGAAAAACTAGCTGCATACTAGCCATTTATGACTGTTGGACTAACCACATGCAGCAATTTCTGCATGGTCTAGTTTATTATTGCATGAGCAGTTGCACCAGGCCTCTTAAACAGCTAGTTTTAGCTCCTATATAAGGTAGATAGGTCTTTGTTAAACCTCTTACGCATGGCACTCCGAATCGAACCATCTAACCCATCTCTCTTAGCCACTATCGCACCCCGACTCGCACCTGTCTCACGTAAAGTCACGAGGGAGCGACCCATCTGTGACACAATGCACAAGTGCGAAGTGCAAAGTGTGCCACTAGCGCCTCTACAGCCACAGTGCCTCACATGCCCATGCCCTCGCACTAAGCCCGAGCCCAAGCCATAGCGCGTGCGCGTGTGTTCCAGTGCTACATAGTGGAACACGCAAGTCTCGGTACTCCTTTGATTCACCAAGCAAATAATAAGGTACTCAATACCCTACTTATTAAGATAAAATTTTCTTCTCTCCTTAAGATAAAATTTTCTTCTCTCCTTTCTGATATGGGACTATTCCCAAACACACAAAACCAAGCTTTTCCACAAACATTTTATATATTTAAATATAATTTTTTATTTAAAATATTTTTTAATCAAAACATTTCCCATAATAGTTGTAAGTTTTCTTAAGTATTATAAGAGAAGAAGTTTGATATCAATAAAGTTATCTCTCCCTCTTTTACTCAAATAATCTTGTAGGTGTACTCTTGTCTATTTCGTTGCGTTTTGGATGTCAAGATCTCATTAACTCAATAATCGGGTTGCACTAACAAATACCAATTCCATTGTATTCAAGCATGGTCATATTCTTATCTACCCTAACACAAGACCTCTTATCACATACAGAACATGGTATTATCTTGCTCATGTACTTGCCTATTGATTATGGCTTAGAATTTGCTCCATCAGTTTATCAGATAGAATTGAGACTTTCCATATTAAGAATGCATTTCGTCTTTGCCTTTGGCTGACGATCTATTGCTGATGCAACAATCAAGCATTCTATTATGGATGTTGTATGATTTTTGCCTCTTCACTTGTCTCATGGAAGTGCAAGAAACCATAGAACATTACTTGATCCAATGATGAGGTTATGCACATGAAGCTTGGATTACAACCTAACTTGCGGACTCCTCTTTGTGCTGGTGATATTAAGATTGTGACCAATCCAGTTCTTCATGAAAAGGCAAGGTTAAGCACATTGAGGTGGGTTGTTGCCCCTTTTCATAAGAGAACAAGGCTATTATTACTTCTTCTTCTTTTTTTAAAGGCAACACAACTTTCTCTCGAGTTGTTCGGTATGATATTTTCCTAATTTTGGGAGTGGCTTGGGTGATGCCGGATTCGATGGAACCCCTATTTTGGCCTTGGCATGGTGACCCAAGAGGTTGCTTTGGCTCTCGAAGGTGGGGGCTCTCGTTGTTGGCTTCCTTATGGTCGATTTGGCTCAAAAGAAACAATAGGGTTTTTTGGAACCAATCAGTGTCCGCTGATATGGTTTTTACACAGGTGGGGAATTTAGTGTCTAAGTGGCATTAATGAGAGAGTTTTGGGCTAGGGTTTGGAGTGTTTCGGCTCCTCTTTGTATTTAGTGTAGGGTTTTTTTGTTTTTTGGTTTTCCTTTTTTTTTTCTGCCTTAATAATATTGCATTATCTTAAAAAAAAAAAAAAAAAAAAAAAAAAAAAAAAAAAAAAAAAAAAAACTTTATTAAATGAAACATGAAAAAGGGCAAAGATGAGAGATCTACACCCCACGACACTACATAAGAAAGAACCAACAAGAATCAGATTACTCAAGGGGCTACAAGCAAAAGACTTGAGTACCAAGGCCCATACTACCACACCCAACTTGGCCTTACTAAACACTTCATCTAAGCTACAATGACGATTGCAGGAAATACCTATTGTTGCTTTTGTTCCAAAGAGACCGCAAACCCACAATAAGGGAAAATTATCATATCATACTCCCTCTTTGCCCAATACATACCCCCTGCCATGCTGAGAAAAACAGGCCAATTGATGAAGGCATTGCCCAACAAGCCTAAAAGAGATTGAGCCCCCAACCTTAGCAAAGATACAATGCACAAATGACTGGTCCACCTACTCTTGCATCTTGAAGACACAGTATACACACATTCATGACGTTCATGTGTCTTTTCCGAAGAGTGTCCATACAGATTTTGCACAGCTTTAATGTTCCATACAAGTGACACACTTGCAGCAAAGAAAGCTTTGTGTATGGACATTCACCATACAATGTTGTTAGCCGTAAATGTTAAAAATAGAACATTAAACTTAGATTTTTGATAGGCTGGTGAAGATCATAGATTGTTTAATTTTAAGTTAAATCATTGAGCAAAAGTTAACATTAGCAATATAAATTAATAGCAAAATTTTATTGATTAGCCTTAGCTCATCATCACCTAAGCCTTATTGATGCAGGGACATGTGATGAGTGATGACCTAATCCTAGATGCATGTATAATCAGGTTAAAGAATGTTCAAATAAATACACCAATTAACTAACCATTTCCAGTCAATGGGATTAAGTAAACTTCAAAACAAAGATGAGGTCATTCCGTCAGAATCATGCCCCTTAGCATAAAATCGCCTAAACAGTAAAAAAAGGCGGACCTAGGGATATGAGAATATCCCAGATCTATCATAAGTCAGTCTACAGTCAAGTTTGGATCTGATTCTATTGACTAATCATCCCTCTTTTCCATTCAAACTAGAAATGAGATATCCAAAGAAGAACGAAATGGGTGAAGAATGAAGGGTTCAAGATAAAGAAAATACAAGTCCTTTTGTCGTCAAAAGAAAATGAGGTTGATTCTTACTTTTCCAGTACCTCGAAGATCTAGAAAGAAAGAAACCTGAAATCGGGTTGGAATCCTCAACACCCAAGGGTCAATTCTGAAACTCTAATCTCTTGAATAAAGAGAAAGAAAAGAGAAGAATTTCTATTCATTTAATAATAATGAAAATAGGGTTTTTCACAACGTATATATAAGATATGAAAAAAGTAAAAGTGCACTAAAGCCCCTAAAAACAAGAAAAATAACAAAATAAGAAGACAAGTAAAGAAAGTGCAATAAAGCCCCTGAAATAAGGAAAAGAACAAAAACGCCTAAAACTAAAACACCCGTGTAGTAGGGTGTGAAATCCGACCCATGGATCTATGGTCAAGGTGTGGTCATGCCGCTCCTGCACTCGTAGCGTGTCAGAAAATAGGTCCGATGGACCCAACGTTCATCCACATCAACTCCTCCACTCCGGTATTCTGTCGACGACGCCTCCTCCTCTGGTACACTCTAAATGGAGCACCACTGATGTCTGCATCACTTATCCCAAGTAACTAGGGTCGGTTGTCGAATAGCATTAGCTAACATCTTATAATTCATAAATTCTAAGTACTAATATAACTGTTCAATTCAAATTTTTTATAAGGTTTTGTTGTTGGAATGATGGGGACGTGGTCCCTAGAGTCGAGGATTACACATAGCCAATGTGCACCTTAGAACACGGGACAGCAGCAAGAAACAATGATTTTGAAATGTCTAGATAAACAATGATTTTGAAATGTCTAGATAACATAGATACAGAGGAATATGGTCAAGATTGGATGATTGGAAGGGAACTTTTAGCTCGCAGCAAGATTACTGCTCTCTGCACTCTTCTTGCTAATGCTGCTACTCATCATGTCAGCTCTTCCAGCTTGATGCAAAAAATAATGGCACTCAACTAAATGCAATCTTCAAATACCACATGGACAATGGGATGGATACAAGAATGAGGATATGACCCTCCATTTCTGAAAATGCAAGACACCAATATGGATATGAGTATCCTTTTCATAACAAGCTTTTCATATTCAGTTATACAGTTTTTACTTGAAGTGTTTGACCTATTCTACTAACTTTCATACTGACATTAAGGCAATCTTTCTTAGTCTTTCTATGATGCTAACTTCAATATAACTGTTGACATTTCCAGATTTTTTACAGTGACCTTGAACAATGTGATTATAATATAAGAAAATTTTGGGGATTTCAGTGATAAAGAAAGCCTTTTTTTTATATATATAGAAAGTGATACAGAAAACCTGATACAGTAGGATTAAGACACAAGTGCAAGTATCCCACAAGTATCTGGTACTGATTGATATCGTGTCTGACATGATAGAGGTTGACTCATAATTCAAGATATGTAAGAATCACATATATGTGCAACATTTCATGTAAGTGAGGCTTTGTACTAACATGTGCTTGTACATATTATAAGATATTTCCATCTACTATTTTCTTGTTTTTTCATGACCATGCATAGATACTTCCCCTCCTTTAATTCGATCTCCACCATGTAGAATCCAAGCATGATGTGTTTGATATTTGGATTTTTTTTAACTCCACCAAATTGCTAACAGGGCCAGTATTCTTGAAGTGGAAGTTATTGTGTAATTTGATAAAACTCAACTGGAGGCATTTTCGATTGTTCTATATTGTGGTACCATTCATTATAATCTACAACCAATACACTCACGAATCAACCCAAAGCAGTCTTTACTCGGTTTGCTTCTTCACTTCTCCAACCAAGTAAATGGGATTAAGTCGGTTTGCCCCAATCTTTAAAAAGCTAACATATAACGTATTTGTATACATGGAAATTAGATGAAAGAGTAAAGAGAAGTTGCATTCTCTAATGCTGCTGCCGAAGGAACTTCAACCAAGGCATCCCAATTGCGGTCCCGAAAGTAAGGCTATGAGAGGTAGCAGTCAATCAGTGGCTAAAACCTGGACACAAAAGGCTGGAATTTTCCCCAGAACATTTTTTCATGAGTCGATGAACTAAAGTCAACTGAGTTGACTTTGCCGTCAAACCACACAGAGACGAGAAATCTCAAATTATAGATGAGTAATCCCTTCCATCACAGTCAAGCTGTGAAATCCAAACCATATGAAGTAGATGAAGAGGTTTGTAGCAATACCTTCCCATAATTCAGGATCAGAGAAGCATATTTCCAATACAAAGTGAGATCGAATATAGCATGAAACAGATTGTAAACATGAAATAACTCTCACTTCAATATCGCATTCCCAAACACAAATCTCAGCAGCGATTTCGTCAAACAATGGAATTTAACAAGATAATTCAAGACAACGCTGCGCAATTGTAAAAACCCAATATCTGAAACCGCTTGAAAAACAATAGACCGGGACGAAAACCAACCTCATCGTGGCCTGAAACCAGAATGGGGTCCTTCCGGAAATCCCTAGAATACGGCACAGCATCTTCTTGCTCCAACCAATTCTGGCAGTTCCCATCGCTGACTTGCTTCTCATCGAGAATCGGAACGTCGATTTCCTCTTCTTCTGCCGAATATAGAGTCTTCGACGACGACGAAAACGACGGGAAGTTGAACGAGTTAGTCCAGGAATGCATCATGGCAGCGTTCTTGGCCATGTCGAGGCGGCCGAGGAAGGTGAGCTCAGAGATGACGACGAGAGCGACGAAGAGGGGCATCAGATTCGACCATCTTCTCTGAGGAGCAGCGCCTTCGTGAGCCGTTGACGTTGCTGTTCTTCTGTGGTCCATCGAGGATTTCTCTCTCATTTCTGTCTTCTCTCTCTATATTCGTGCAGAAAGAATAAAATCTATTTGGATTGCGATTTTTTTCGGATTGAAAGTTGAGAAATCACGGAAAGGATCGGATTCATCGCTCCGTCGTCCGACTGTCTTTACTATTGCTTTTGAGTCTTTCCTGGGTCTTCCCAAATGCTTGTTTTAAGGAATACGGGGGTGATTCGCGCGAGTAGAGATTGAAGAGGCCATTCGCTGCTCATGTGGCAATTGACACACGTGCGAGAGATGTGCAGGATTGGTGATTTGCCTTGCAATTTCATCCACAGCTCTTTCAACTCGTTACATCGGACCATGGCCTTAGGGAGTGGATTAGGTGGGGCCCTTGCCGCGGTGCCTACCTTGATGTATGTATTCTACCTCCACACTTCAGGCCATGGGCCGAAAATGAAGTGGATTGAAAACTATGGTGGACCATATCATAGAAAATAGTGGTGACTGAAATGCCTATCATTAAAAACTAATGTTTTCGAAATGTTTATCTGAAATCCAACCCGTCCATAAGGTCACATAAACGGTGGTGAAAGGATAAAACAACTATTAGCTTGATCCAAAACTTTTGTGGCCAATAAATGGACAATCACCGTTGTTTCCTATGGTATGGTCCCACCTCATAACTAGATCTGCTTCATTTTTGGGTCATGCCCTAAAATAATCTGAAAAAAAAAAAAAAAAAGATGAACATTCTGGACATAGAATACCTACATCAAGGAAGGCCCCATGGTTCCCACCATCTTGGGTGAGCCCACGGCTTCACCTAATCCGCTCCTTAACTAGGAACCCGATTTTCTTGATTGTCCGCTGGTCAATGTATGTGTTCAACGGCTTCAAATTCTTGTATTCACATGGGGAGTATAAATAAATTTTAGTAGATTAGATGATCAGTTAATGGATGGTGGTGATTGTGGTTTCTAAGGAAGAATGGGCATATCAAGCTAACAGCGTTTAGGTCACATTGCCTGTAAATCCACTCATCCATGATTCAACACACCTGATTGGGTTGAATATTATAGCCCTTTAACGAACTCTAATATTGTAAAAACTGACTCTTTTCTTCATTTATAGCGGAATATCAGTTGCTTCGGCACGTGTGATGAATTGTTCGATGGGCCAAGTTTGGGTCAGGCCAAGCTCTGTCCAAGCGAAGCTCGAGGGTTGGTTTTGTTGGAGTGGAGGGATGGTTATGGAGTAGGTGTAGTAACACAAGAAGTAAATGAGATGTTTTACGTAGCCTATATTTTATTATTATATTATCCTTGCAAACTCTAATGGGCTGAGGGAGAGTGTTATATACACACAGTCCGAAACAGCCCAATTGAGAAGGGGCCTGAATTTTTAGCTCAAGCCTAACCCTCGGGCTTCATGTTTCAGCCTAATGCCAGCCTGAGACAGGCCAGGCCTGAAAGTTCGACCAGCCTGCTGATGTAGAGCGGGTCGCGGACAGTTACATAGCTAAGATGGGTAAGAAAAGGCCCGGTCGACGACAGAAGTGATCCAGACCATCGGACCTTAAATCGGGTGTATCTCGCAATCCGGAATGAGTTATCTGACGTAAAATATATGATTTTAGGGTAGAACGAGCTACTTTAGCCAACCAACCCGACTATGCCGGGTTGCACAACCCGGAATACCCCTGGATCGATGTTCGTTTCCGTTGGGCTTTAGGAGTTGCGTCCAACGTGAAAAGTGCTTAGAAAAATTAGAAGAACGGTTTGATGAAGCCAAATAGGACACTTACTATTTTTGGCCAAAAACCTTGCGCACTAGTAGACATCACGACCGTCTATAAATAGTAAGTTTACTATTTATAGTAAGTCACGAATTCTAGTAGTTTTAGTTGTAGTTTGATTCTGATTTTTATCTCATTGCTTGTTACCCTATTTAAAGGGTTGTGAACTCATTTTTATTCATTCATTAATCAATTTCGAATTTATTAGAATTTATTTCTATTTCTTGCTTTCTTTCCTCGTGGATTCGAGAAGTCGACCTCCCCTGCGTCACCTACCTAACCCTAATCCTACCATCATGTAAATGCTCTCTCCTAAGAATGTCAGGGGTTCGTCAATTGTAGAACTACGTGTGCATCGAGTGGTGATACACTGTTAGAGTTCGTTGTGACGAAGCGGAATTTATTTATTTTTGAATGAACTTCCATCGACAGAAGAAACTGCAACAGCACGTCATGAACTAGCTACCAACTGACATCCCTTAGGTCTGGTGGTAAATGAATAATGGGTGCCTGAAATTTAAAGAGGGGTGGGCCCCTTGTTCTCCTCGGGGTCGACTCTGCTCTGGCCGAAGCTCGTATTGAGCCAGAAAAATGAGTCTGGTCCTGTTGTTGGTCATCTCAAATAGAATGTATAATGTTATATAAAGTGAAATCATGATTTTAATCTAATAGTATAGAGAAGGTTCATTTTAGAAATAGAATCTATCTACCAAACTAAATAATAAAAATATAAAGTCATGAGATTTGGTTGTAGGTGGAGTCATTTCTATTTTAACCAAACCTCACCAACCAAACTTGGATTTCCAATTTCCAAGCATTCCATGAGAATTCCACTCTCTCATGATTCTCTGCTGATTCTAGACATGTCTCTATATAACAAGAAATGGGCTCAAACGGCCAAAACTATAAATTTAAACCTCAGAAGACTCGATGTAGTCACACCTTGGGTAAAACTCGAGAAAAACAGTAAAAATTCAGCAACACTCAACAAAAAAACTCAACTCAACTCAGGCAACTCAGACATTATTTATACATTCTTTAGACTCTTAATGTTTGCAGCTAACAAAATTCAGAAAACAACTTGTACAAGCTTTCGAGTCGACTTGACTGAGTTGTGAGTCGGGTCAAGTTTTCTTGTTTTTACACTATTGTGAGTGCAAACCTGGGTTCAAATTTGAATTCGACTGGGCCCATTCAGCCATGGGGTGTCTGGTTTGGCCAAACCCCATGCATCTACCAGTTTTCAAAGCCCTAGCCACTTCAACTAGTAAAGCCTTTGGATCTTTAGAAAATCCATCAGCTCAAAATCTTATGGATAATTTAGTAGTTTGCATCTGACTGCATTTGAAATCCAAAGGTCAATCAGCTTCCTAAATTCCAAGTTATTTGGAATACACAATTTTGATGTGTTTTAATTTTTTTTTACATTTTTTGTAATTACGAGTATATATATAATTATATATATATATATATTATATATATATATATATATATATATATATATATATATTTTAAGCTACTTTAAAAGAGTTACACATGTAACAAAGATGTTGCTAGGCTATTAATTCATCGAATACATGGGATACCAATGGTGCCCAAAAGCAATCAAGTAATCGGTGCATCACTAAAATTATATCAGTAGAATTATCCCAACAGTCTAAATATTAGCCATGTAAATCAATAGCTTTAAAATGTTGGCAAGTTGCTGGCTTGTGATCTCATGCTTGTGGCCCATCTAAGGTTTGGAATTTTGTCATTTTTTTTGTTAAAATATATATTTCAATGATATATTATAATCATTATATCAAATATCAAATATGTACACTGATTTGGAATATTAAAGTTGATCTAACTCTTATAAATATATTTTTTTATGCATTTTATCAAACATAATTGAGAATTTGAAATCACATTTATTTGTGATTTGAGCCAATTCCTTCACCAGTCAGCTACACGCGCATTCAGGACGTATGGTGAGAAGGAAAATCAGCACTAGACTGCTTTCATCCTACATATGCAGCCCACCTGACGTGTTGGCCAACCTGGTCTATCGGGCAGAGCATGTTCGAGAGACCCACCTTTTACATGGGCCAGATCTAGCACACGTGTGCCATGTTACATCAACGATACAACCGGTAGGGCATACAGAGAGTCGGGCCTGAGATCAAATCTGAGTGCTCAATCAAAGATTCCAATGTTAATAGGTTTAGAGATCCTCATTAAGGAAACATCTGATCAGTGCAAAAAGGAGGACTGCACCATAAAGACCACTGGGAGAAAATCTCACCGTTCGACTCATTAGGAGGGCCACGGCCACACATCAAGTCAGACCATTTGCGTCCATTGATTTTTAAGGTGTGGTACACCTGATTCATGGTCCACCGAGAATTTCGCCCTATGTCATTTTTACTGTTGGGTCCACATTTTTCATGGTACAGATCTTCTATACAGGTGATACATTGGTGTGTAAGTCCACATACAATGACAGTATGCGACCAGTTCTTTAGTTTACTGTACATTTCTTTATCTTTAGCTTAAAGCATGTATGCACTAGTGAGGATTGATTGCATACACTTAAGTAGTCCCGAGCTAGTGGGAGCCATCATAAGAATTATGATGGGCTGCACCTTTGCATCAGATTGTGGGTCATCCCATGATTCCAATGGTGTAGATCACCTAATTTACGGCGGGCTTAGACTATTGCATGGTTCAGATTGTTGAGAAGTGGAGCCACATCTGGGGCCGCCCACGACCAGTCGAGGTTGCGCGGATTTCGTGTCGCAAGTCTTTTCGCAACTGGGATGCGAAAGAAGTTTCGCGGATTTCGTGTCGCAAGTCCTTTTGCAACTGGGATGCGGAAAGGGAAGTTGCCAAAACTATAAATTGGGGTCCCTAGGGCTATTCTAGGTTAAGATGAATTTTAGGAAATTATTCTGAAGTGTGGGCAAAAGATTTTCTCTGTACTTCCAAGGGAGAGGTTAGTATATTGCCTTGTAATCTTTGTTTCTCTTCATAGTGGAATTTTGCATCCGTGATTTTTTAACCCTAGTTTGGGGTTTTTCCACGTATATCTTGTCTTGTGGTTTGTTTTGGATTGCTTTGATCTATTTCTAGTTTATATTTCTTCTTGTCTATCGTTTGTGGGTGAGGCCTTAGATTGGATCTAGGCTCACTGCGTTGTTGGTGTGCGCTCACTGTGTTGTTGGCGTGCTGCGCAACAACTAGTATCAGAGCTATTGGTTTAGTTCTATTGGGAGCGATTGCAAAAGATGGGAAAACTAGAATTGAGAAGTTTGATGGTTCAAACTTTGCCATGCAGATGGAGGATTATCTGTATCAGAAGGACCTCTATATTCCTCTAGGAGGAAAAGAGAAAAAACCAGAAAAGTTGACAGATGATGAATGGTTTTTACTGGATAGGAAGGCTTTAGGAACGATCTGACTCTCTTTGTCTAAGAGCGTCGCCTTCAATATATCCAAGTAAAAACGACAAAAGAATTAATGAAAGCCCTAGCCACCATGTATGAAAAGCCCTCAGCATCCAACAAGGTTCATCTTATGAAACAGCTATTCAACATGAAGATGTCAGATGGTGGGAGCGTGGCTGAACATCTAAACGAGTTCAATACAGTCACGAGCCAGTTGGAATCCGTTGGCATTGCTTTTGAGGATGAGGTCAGGGCGTTATTGATCTTATCCAGTTTGCCAGACAGTTGGGATGGTTTGGTGATTGCTGTGAGCAATTCTTCAGGATCGACAAAGCTGAAATTTAATGATGTGGCCGGTCTAATTCTCAGCGAAGAATTTAGAAGGAAGGCATCAGGAGTTTCAGGGGATTCAGGGAATGCTCTAAACGTTGAAGGAAGAGGAAGATCGCTGAACAAAGGAGGCAATAAACACGGGCGTTCTAAGTCAAGGAATAAGTCCAAGGGACCGAAAGATAAAGACGGGTGTCGGCATTGCGGCAAGAAGGGGCACATGAAACGTGATTGTAGGGCGCTCAAGAAACAAGAAGGAAGCTCTCAAGGTGGGAAAGATTCAGTGAATCTGTCTGAAGAGAGCGACACAGAGGCGTTGATCTTGTCTCTTGATGCGAGGAATGAGTCTTGGGTTATAGATTCGGGTGCTTCGTTTCATGCTACTTCGTGTAAGGAAGTTCTGCGTGATTATGTGTCAGGTGACTTTGGGAGAGTCTACCTGAGTGATGATGAGCCGTGCAATATTGTTGGAAAGGGAGATGTTCATGTAAATCAGAAAGACGGAATGGTCTTGAAATTGAAGGATGTCAAACATGTATCGAGTTTGAAACGTAATCTGATCTCAGTGGGACAGTTGGCTGATATCGGTTATGTAACGACATTCACCAGTGACTCCTGGAAGATCACAAAAGGTGCCTTGGTAATATCTCGAGACAAAAAGGAAGGTACTTTGTACGTGACTTCAGGATCGTATAGTTCACTCGCAGTCGCATCAACTGGAGTGAATGGGCAGTTATGGCATCATAGGCTGGGACATATGAGTGAGAAAGGGATGAAAGTGTTATTGTCAAAAGGAAAGCTACCAGGGCTGAAGTCTATTGACTTGGAATTCTACGAGGACTGCGTGTATGGCAAGCAGAAGAGGGTAAGCTTCAAGAAGACGAGACGCGCTTCAAAGACACATCTGTTGGAGCTTGTACACACTGATGTGTGGGGACCAGCACAAGTATTATCTCTTGGTGGCTCACGTTATTTTGTTACCTTTATTGATGATGCTAATAGAAAACTGTGAGTCTACTTCTTAAAACATAAATCTGATGTATTTGATGTATTTAAGAAGTGGAAAGTTATGGTAGAAAATGAGACAGGTAAAACAGTAAAGTGTCTCAGATCTGACAATGGGGGAGAGTATTGTGATAAGAGGTTTGAGGAGTATTGTGCAGCAAATGGAATCAAACATCAGAAAATGATTCCAGGGACACCACAGCAGAATGGTGTAGTCGAGCGCATTAACAGGACCATCCTTGAGCGCGCCAGGAGCATGAGGTTATATGCAGGGTTGCCCAAGACCTTTTGGGCAGATGCTGTGAATACTGCCGCATATCTCATCAATAGAAGTCCCTCAGCATCATTGAATGGTGGGCTACCAGAAGAAGCGTGGACTGGGAAAGAAGTGAACCTTGCACATCTCAGAGTGTTCGGTTGCACTTCATATGTTCACATTGATGCAGAGTACAGAAAACAAGCTGGATGCGAAGTCCAGGAGGTGCACGTTATAGGCTATGGGCAACATGATTTTGACTACAGGTTATGGGATGCAGAAAACAGAAAAATCATCAGAAGCAAAGACGTAGTCTTAATGAAAAAGTGATGCATAAGGACAGTGTACAGGAAAATAATGCGAGAAAAAGGAATTCGTAGAGTTGGAAGAGTTACCGGACATGGGTGTACAGTGTCACAGGATGAGGCAGAGCCGCATACACCAGTTGTGAAGAGGTAACTCGGGAGAGGAGACCCACGGTCCGATACTCACCCTCCTTACTTATCTGCTACTGACAGATAATGGTGAGCCAGAGTGTTTTAAAGAGGCGTTACAGTCAGATATACGAGTTAAGTGGGAGCAAGCCATGGATGATGAGATGGACTCTCCTGAGTCTAATCGTACATGGGAGCTAGTCACTCTACCCAAGGGTAAGAAATCTCTTCATAACAAGTGGGTTTACAGACTGAAGGAGGAGCACGATGGTTCGAAACGGTGCAAGGTCAGATTGGTTGTGAAAGGGTTTCAACAAAAGGCAGGTATCGATTTCACTGAAATATTTTCATCGGTAGTGAAAATGTCTACGATTCGCATGGTCTTGAGTATAGTGGCTTGAGAGGACTTAAATCTAGAACAGTTAGATGTTAAGACAGTCTTTCTTCATGGGGACCTTGAAGAAGAGATATATATGCATCAACCAACAGGATACGTGGCACAAGGTAATGAAAACAAGGTGTGCAGACTGAAGAAGAGTCTATATGGCCTGAAGCAGGCCCCGAGGCAGTGGTACAAGAAGTTCGATAGTTTCATGTCGGGAAACGGTTTTAGGAGATGTCATGCAGACCACTGTTGTTACTTAAAGAAGTTTGATACGTCATACATTATCCTTCTTCTGTACGTTGATGATATGCTTGTGGCTGGCTCAAGCATGGAGGACATCTCAGATCTCAAAAGACAATTGTCTAGAGAATTTGCCATGAAGGATTTAGGAGCTGCAAAACAAATCCTAGGCATAAGGATAAAGCATGACAGGGAAAACATGAAATAGTTTTTGTCATAGGCCAGAGTACATAGCCAAGGTACTGATCGATTCAATATGGGAGGTGCTAAGCCGGTTAGCACTCCATTAGTCAACCACTTCAAGCTATCTAAGAGAGGCAAGGGTGCAAAGACGCAGGAGGAACATGACTACATGGCTAAAGTCCCATACGCGTCAGTTATTGGGAGTCTCATGTATGCTATGGTGAGCACGAGGCCAGACATTGCTCAAGCAGTGGGAGTTGTTAGCAGGTTCATGAATAACCCCGGGAAGGAACATTGGGAAGCTGTGAAGTGAATCCTTAGGTACTTGGTAGGCACTAAGGACTAGGGTTGTGTTATGGTGGATCGAAAATCAAGTTACAAGGCTATGTGGATTCAGATTTGGCAGGAGATATCGACAACAGAAGAAGCACTACGGGTTATGTTTTTACTCTGGGTAATGCTGCAGTCAGTTGGGTCTCTCAGTTACAAAAGATAGTATCTATCAGTACGACAAAAGCAGAATATGTTGCGGCTACAGAAGCATGCAAGGAGATGGTGTGGATGCAAGGTTTATGGAAGAGTTGGGTAAGAAGCAAGCAGATTGCAAGCTGTACAGTGACAGTCAGAGTGCAATACACTTGGCTAAGAATTCAGCCTTCATTCAAGGACCAAGCATATTGCCATCAAAATCACTTCATACGTTCGTTACTGGAAGATGGATCGATTGCTCTAGAGAAGATTCATACAAGTGAGAATCATGCGAATATGCTGACCAAGGCGGTCACAAGGGAGAAGCTGAAGCTCTGTTAAGCTTTGATTGGTCTTCAGGCTTGAAGACGGGGAGGTGGTTGCACTCCGGATGAAGAAGACAAAGGGTTATGGAGATGTGTCTCCAAGTGGGAGATTGTTGAGAAGTGGAGCCACATCTGGGGCCGCCCACGACCAGTCGAGGTTGCGCGGATTTCGTGTCGCAAGTCCTTTCGCAACTGGGATGCGAAAGGAGTTTCGCGGATTTGTGTCGCAAGTCCTTTCGCAACTGGGATGCGAAAGGAGTTTCGCGGATTTCGTGTCGCAAGTCCTTGCAACTGGGATGCAGGAAAGGGAAGTTGCCAAAACTATAAATTGGGGTCCCTAGGGCTATTCTAGGTTAAGGTGAATTTTAGAAAAATTATTCTGAGGTGTGGGCAAAGGATTTTCTCTGTACTTCCAAGGGAGAGGTTAGTATATTGCCTTGTAATCTTCGTTTCTCTTCATAGTGGAATTTTGCATCCGTGGTTTTTAACCTAGTTTGGAGTTTTTCCACGTATATCTTGTCTTGTGGTTGTTTTGGATTGCTTTGATCTATTTCTAGTTTATATTTCTTCCTGTCTATCGTTTGTGGGTGAGGCCTTAGATTGGATCTAGGCTCACTGCGTTGTTGGTGTGCTGCGCAACACAGATGTCCTACAAGCCACATATTTGCTGAAAGAACTGATGCAGCATGGTAAGCTAATCATGCAGAGTATGTAATTGGTCATTCATGTGCACTGATTCCAGCAATTCCAAACGAATACATGTGATGTGATAGCCATTCATCAAGTGGAACACTGGGAATGAATGATACGGCCATAGATTTCTGGATATTGTTGATACCAGATCAGCAGTTTTTTTTTTTCATTGGCCATATTCTTTTAATACCCCATTTGCCTAATGCAGATTGATGGTTAGGATATTTCACTCAGGAGATATCCAAACTAAGGCCGATTCACATCGAGACCCTGGAAATGAATGGCCAGATCTTGACAAAGTAACTCCCTGTGAATGGGAACCTTTGTGGTGTTTGCTTTTCGAACCATCATTTTGTAGGGCTGCATATGGAGGGGTTAGGGTTTTTCCCATGCAAGATTTTTTTGCTTATGGGCCACCGTTCATCATCAACCACTTAATCATGGTATCGCTTGCACCACTTGAAAGACAGGATAAAATTGGACAAACATTCAATTCGGTTGGTTTTGGGTCTGGCTTTGGGACACCCATTTAGATATCAACTTGAGTAGCAGACTACATTATTTTTCGTATTAGGATTACACATGGCTCAAAAACTCAAAAGGTATACTCAATTTTTTATAAGCGAGGTCCCTTACTCAGAATCTCAAATCGCAAATCAGAAGTCAACTTAAAGCAAGAGAGTCTCCGGATTCTCTAGCTTTACATATTCTGTAGGTTCTAGTCGACTGTGGGATTATGGGTTAAGTGGCTAGTGGTGACTCCAAGTCTATTGCATCATCAATCTAAATCAGTCTACATCCCTAAAAATAAACATAAATTAGCGTGGTAGTCGATTTTCAGCGTTCACAGTAGGTTGTGAAGGTTAATGGTTAACCTAATTTAAAACCATTTGATAGTGAAATTCAACACAATACTTCAAGGGAGAGTACGTTAGCAAGAAGTGGAGTAGGCACATAGTCGAACCACTATATATTGTTGTGTTTGTAGTGATTATTTGTGCTTATATGTATTAACTAATTGAATGTTTAAATTATACGAGATACATGTTTGATATGATGCAGTAGTTAGATTTTCACTATCTCAGTCGATTCTGTGATAACCCTACTTAACTCAAGTTAAAAATTGGTATAATTTTCAGTTAAGCATGATTAAAGTTTTAAAAGTCTTATTCACCCCCTTAGGACATTTGGTTATATATCCATGCTTCGGTAACAACAGTCCTACCGCAATTTCAATCTCTTTATTTTATTTTGATTTTGTTCCCCATCACACACCAGTGCAATATTGCTCATAGCATGGGGTTGTAGTTTTTTTCTTAATATATTTATCCATCCTTGATGTAGAGCGGGTCGCGGACAGTTTCATGGCCAAGATGGATCAAAAAAGGCCCGGTCGGCGACAGAAGTGATCCAGACCATCGGACTTTAAATCGAGCGTATCTCACAATCCGGAATGAGTTACCTGACGTAAAATCTATGATTTTGGGGTAGAACGAGCTACTTTAGCCAACCAACCTCGCTACGGGTTGCGACGCCCGGAATTGCGAAAAACCCCTGGATCGACAATCGTTTCCCTGTTTTAATTTCGTTTTTACTATAAATAATAAGTTTTAGTTTGATTATAACTCTTCATCCGTCAGGCTTTAGGAGTCGCGCCCAACGTGAAAAGAGCTTAGAATAATTAGGAGAATGGTTTGGTAAAGCCAAATAGGACACTTACTATTTTTGGCCGAAAACCTTGCGCACTAGTAGACATCACGACCGTCGATAAATAGTAAGTTTACTATTTATAGTAAGTCGCAATTTCTAGGAGTTTTAGTTGTAATTTGATTCTGATTTCTTTCTCATTGCTTGGTACCCCTATTTAAAGGGGTTGTGAACTCGTTTTATTCATGGATTAATCAATTTCGAATTTATTAGTTAGAATTATTTCTATTTATGCTTTCTTTCCTCGTGGATTCGAGAAGTCTCTGTGAGGAGTCCAGAGAAGTTCCGTGGATTCGGAATACTTATCCTCTTGAGGAAGACGGTGCTCAACCTCACGTCCTCCCCTGCGTCAATCCTTCATCCATGGCATTCTACTGGATCGCAGGAAAGATCGTTTAGTTTCGAATGAAATGTTGTGGGTCTTTTCTTGTTACATGTTAGGTGATTCCACCATCCATTTCACCACAAAGTTTGTTTCATATTAGACAACGACCAAATAGTAGAATCATGATCATCCGGCTACGTACTTAGTTTCCACTAAGTCCTTGAATACACTATTACCCAGTAGAAATCTCGCCATGCAGCCTGATTTTTTTACCAAGCAACGGATAAACTATTGAAGATCTACCCTCTATTGTTCGTCTTGTCACGAAGCTTGATTTTCATTCAAGTAACGAGCATGCGAATGTCTCACACTTCACAACTGCCTTGCTATGAACCTTAGCCTACATTGGGCGATAAACATATTATCATTTGTTAGGTTGGAATGCCCATATTGTAATATCATTAATAAAAATATTTTTAACTTTTCTCTGATTCTATATTCATTCTCTATTTTGTTTTGACGTTGAATTATGATTGCAATCACATGAATATTGAAGCACTTTTTACTGAAACGCAATGGTTAGATAGATGATCAATCTTCACAAAGCTAGTCTTAATCGCTATTTATTGGTGCCTGAGATCAAAAGGAGTTTGGTTCAAATTAAGCTGCATTCGGCTCTAGCATGCATGCATGACGAATTTTAGCCAAACAATAATATAAATACTAAGATTAGGCTTCACAGTAAGAATGATATCAATAAAATTTAGGGGTTCTAAAATTATCTCATCTCCCTTCAGAAAACAAAACTACATTAACACCTTGAGTTTGCATGAATTTAACTGATGTAACTTGACTAATTAAGGAGCATAATAATTATCTAACCAAACGCTACACGAGTGTGAGATTCAAGTGTTAGTTCTTTACCATGTAAAAACATGATGATAACACTTCAAATGCACACATGCTCTAGTTGTATGGTAATCTAGACTGTCCGAATCTTTGTCCTAACTATGAATGGAGTATAATTGAAAACTTTGTGCAAAGGAGACATTATTAACCTTTTATTTTATTTTATTTTTAATTTGGACAACTAACTATTTTATTTTGAACCATCTATTTTGTAGTCATAAATGGACGGTTGGGATTAATTGGTCAAAGTGATTTAAAGATGTGATCCATCCACAATGGGACCCACAATTTGGATGATCCAAATAGTTGTAGGTAATGCTTCATATGTGGAATGAATTACCACAACTCATTAACAATGCAAAATCTAAAATATAAATTCATTGTGCTATTTCATAATGTTTGTTTAAACAATTATCACAGCACATTGTATGGGTCAAATACACATGCAAAGTAAGAGAAAGTTTTTAATTACATTATATTACATTGAAAGTTTCAATTCAAGCACCATTATCTATTTATTTTGATGTTGATTTAACATTAAAGTAATGTAAAATTACTGTTACTATATTTTTACCATAATAAATCAAACAATGTAATTAGTGAAGCCAAATGCAATTAATGTCCCCAAACAAATAAAATAATTGTAATCATTACTCTTTTTTTTTTTTAATTATTGTAATTGGTAAAATAAAAAATGTCATAAATTTAATATTAAGTGCACCTTTTAATCTGATTTCCCAAGGCATTATAATTAGTAAAGCACACCCTTTGTCTCTCTTAGAAACAACAAAGGATTCTTATCTCTTAGGCCCTGTATGGGGTCGTTGAAATGAGAACCTGAATTTGCGAAATTCATGAACTCGTTAGATTCATATATTTATATGGGATTTGAATTTGACAAATTCCATTTTTAAGGACTCCTCCGGGTGAGGGATTTGAGATAGGGATTTGTGAAATCCATACATTTCAAACCTCCTCAACTTCTATAGTGTTAAGGATTTGTTAAATTAATGGATTTCTCAAATCCACACCGTTGTAAATACATAAATTTGAGACACATCCAAATCCTAAAAAAATTAAAAACCAAAATTTTAAAGAATATTTATTGCAATGGTAAATATAAAGGAATTAACTTTTTGGGTGCTGTAAAAGAATATTTTGTTTTAAGAATTTACCAAGTTATTATTATTATTTTTCTCTCTCCAAACTTACACATTTATGTAGGTGTGAATTTGAAAAATCTACAATTGATATCCAATGAAAGCTAATGGTCAATATCGCTTAAATGAGTTCATCCCATTTTAGTTAACTGTTATATATTAAAAATCATATTTCTTTTTGTTCAGGATTAAAAGTGATCTTGATGAATAAAAATGATAATATATAATACATAATTATAATTAACTAAAATGAGATAAAACTCATTTTTAAGCCTGTCTACCAACCAAACTAAGGACACGGTTCCTGCAACTGGTAGGACTGGAAAACATGTGACCAATCCGGACAGCTTATTGATGGATCCAGGCCCAACACTTCAATATCCAAACAAGTGATAAAATAGTCTACAAAAATAAAACGCTATTAACAAATTGTGTACAACCAAACGCCCTATTTATAAGCTGGCACGAGAAGTTTTACCCTCAGCCTTGAAAAAAACAAAGAAAAAAAAGCCCAAAGCATGGACACACGTGCGTGCTTTTCTTAACACACGCACCAGCCCGAACAGCAGTCACAAACAGACCTTGCTAGTCTCATTCGCCCACAGCGCACGATAGCCTACCTTCATCTCCTTCAAAGGCCTCACAGCACCACCAATATCCGTACGCACCCTCTTCTTCTTATTCTTCACCCACACTCCAAAAAGCTTCAAACATTCCTCTTCTCCTTCAAATGCTTCCCCATCTTCTCCTTCACCTTCTTCTTCTATCTCTGCTTTCAACGCTCCTTCTCCCTTCATAATACATTCGATCTTCTCGCGATCGATGTCAACGTACTTGGAGAGAAATTCCAGGAGCTCCTCGCATTGCTTCTTCGCCTGCGCCAGCTCCGAGCTTAGGACTAAATTGTCTTTTCGCAGTTTCTCGTTCTCGTGGTATAATGTTGTAGTCGTCGCTTTGTCGAACTTGTCTCGTAACTGTATCGGCCGAAGTGCGATTTCTCGGGGAAGGGTTTGGGGAACAAGTAGAAGACGATGTTCGGTCTTCGCCCGACGAGGGTGAAGGTGGGCCGTTGAGTTTCGCGACGCTGACGGAGATCTGAGCCGTTGGTGATGCGGACACGTTTTTTCGGCGGTGGATCTCGCGGAGGAGGTCTTTCTCTCCTCGGCGGAAGAACTCATTCGCGAATTCCCATCTCTCCGACACGATCTTGCGGAATCCCTGCGTTTCAGGAAGATATTATATTGTTATTTCGAGTTCGTTTTGCATCTCCCACTCGGCTGTGTGGCCTCATTGGGCCCACGTGCCGATCATGGTCCAATGTTTGGATCCAGACCAATTTGAAAGAAGATTTTGAATGGCCCTCATTCAACTTGGTAAATCAACAGTCAGGATCATCACTCTACGGTGATTATGGGTCATAATTATTTATGATAGTAACGAGAAGATGGACGGTCCAAATCATCCCATCATTTTAGCATGCCAGCGATTCTTCAACTCTTGTTAGGACATTAGAAAATGAAAAAATAAAATAAAAAAAATAGAGGTAGATAGGAAGATTCCAAACTCAAGTAGGCCAGACCAGTGGGAACGGAAATGGCAGCTAGCGTTGAAACGTTTGTAGAACCTTACCCAAAACTTCCGTGGCCAAGAAGGTTTCAATGGTGGGGGTTCAATCCCCACCGTTTCTTTTGGTGGCCCACTTGAGATAATGTCCTACCAAAAAACAAAAGCTGGTGGAAACACAGTCAACACGGTGGGGCCCACAGGTTCTAGGGGCATCTGGAAATTCGCTCCCTTGCAATGGACGAAACTAGCCCGAGAAGAGATATTCTTTAGGAAGGGTATATCCGCTGTCAATTTTAGGTAAGAAAGAGTAAACGCGAGCGGAATTTCTGTCTTTTTGCGCCACCATGGAGAGTTGTTTGGACGGCCAAGAAAGGTTGGCTATATTTTCATCTTTTTGCAGTCACCTGCTACTTAGGAAATGGATTCCCAACCCGTCTGCTGTCGTTTTCCATCCGATGGACAAGCGACAAACGAAAGGGACTGTGACTACTTTAAAAAAGTCCTCGCGTATTATTTTTCTTGATCGAGATTGTTCTCAATGGGTCGTGATCGGATCTGATTTTTGCATCATCGATGAATGGATGGTATAGATTGAAAATTGGTCATCTCTTATTCCATGAATGCTCCCAGCTGGGGCTGTGGACAGCCAAGCGTACACCACCACCTTAAAAACCCACCTCGATTCACATTTTTAAAACGCAAACGAATATACTCCGGCGGCTGATGAATGATACGCTGGCAATTAGAAACTACTTAAAAATTGCACACATGCCATTTAATTAGTTCAATTAAACTGTCCAATTTATGATACCTATTGTTGATGTCCATGAGCCAAAAAATAAGCTTTTGATCATCTAAATATTGGATTATTAATCTAGTCGCTTTGAGTTAACTCATGCCAAGTAAACAATTTCCAAGTGACTGCGTATCAAGCCTCATACACATCCTGAGTATCATAGAACTCTTGAAATACCAAAAAACCGAGGAAGGAAGGAAGTGTAACAAAAAGCTCTGTGGCCACCGTGACTGATGTCTGCTTGACATCCATCCCTGGAACCTACTTATGTTAGGATGTTAGTCTGAACAATCAGGGAGATTGAAAAGTCAATTGAAATTCTCCCATAGTTGGAACCTTTTCGAGAGCTCTAGGAGTTTTCCATCAAGCTAATATGTGGATTTTCCTTTTACCCCCGTGGTCGCATGTGAACATTACAGTGGGCCTCGAGAAGGTTTCAATGGTGGGGTTCCAACCCAACTGTTTTACGTGATAAGGCCCACTTGGGTTTTGGATTCGCTCTTTTTATTAATCACTTTATAGCATGAGGTGGTGAACTTGATGGACAGAGCGCTGTCCATGTGGCCCACAAGCTCCTGGAACAAGCAAGAAATTCAAAACTCCTGTCCCCAAATAATGAATACGGATCATCTGTTTGTCACAATCAGAAAAATTCTACGTGTTATAATCTAATTGGACCAGATAATCACAATTGGATTTAATGATGCGGTGCTGACAATGTTAGTAATGGCATGGACCAATGATGATGCACGAAAGCAGAAAAATCCAGCCTGTGGTAAACAGAGGATCTGAACTCCCAAACAACATCCCCTTGCTAAGACACGTGTACAATGAGCTAAGGAAGCAGATTGCATGGTGAACCCAGCACCTTGTAGCTGCGTGGTCTAAGGACTGTGGGCCTACCATGATATATGTGTTTTGACTACCCACTTTGAGGCATGAGCCCAAAATTGAACCATACCCAAAGGCCAATTAGACCCCGTTACAGGAAATAATAGAAATTGAACACCTATCATTGAAAATTTCTTAGGGAGCATCAGAAGTTTTGGATTAAGCCAAGAATTCTGTTTTCCATCATCCACGTATGTATGTACGAACTTAAGAATAGACTGTATGACAAATAAACATCACTATGCACCCTAAAAGAATTTAACAGGGATTTCTTATACCCACTGTTTTCCTATGGTTTAGTCCACCTAAGATTTGGATATACTTCAATATTTCAATTTGGGCTCTTGCCTTAAATTGAGCTGGCAAAATGGATGGACAGTGTAAATAAAACATATACGTCATGGTGGAGCTTACGGCTACACCACTGGTCTTTCTTTGCTCAAGGTTTCCAACCATCTTATTTCTCAAACAATCCACGGATTGATTTCCAACACCCTGAGTTTTGGGGCTCGAATTCAGTAGTGACCCCTCCACTACCTTTGGTGTTGGAAAAGTTGTGGGCCCTGGCCCTACCATGATGTAGGTGTTTTATCTGCATCATTGATCCATTTTGCCTTACTATTTTAGGTAAGGAGACTCTCAAGAGTTCTAACACAAGGTCACGGGTTCAATACTCATTTTGGTGAAATCCCAGTGTCCCCCCTTGCTTCCTGTGGTGTGGTCATCGTAGACTTTGGATCTACCTAAGTTTTGAGCTCAAGCCCTCAAATTAACAAAATGGATGGACTAGTAGATAAAACACATACATCATGGTTTGCCTACGGAGCTTTTCAAGCACCCACGTTGTTTTTTAAGGGGTCACTATCGACGATCGAAATCCGAGTCCGTTTTTTAGGGAAGCGGAATCCTAAACACCCGTTTACACTAAAACTGGTTTATTGGCTCATCTTGTTGTCTGCAGGACACCGAAATCCGTTCATCAGTTGTGCTGCTCAGCCCAGAGGCATAAAAATCAGTTCACGAGTCAGGTGAGCCACACCACAGACCCAACCATGGGTTTATGTGTGAAGTCACCACGGTCTCTATCTTTCATCAAAACCGTTCATCAGGTGTGACTCACCGAGATGAAGTGAATGTACAAAGTCCAGTTTGATTCAATACTCAAGTTCGCCACACCATGTGAACTCACAGGTTTTAGATTCAATCCTGCGTGTTTCCATTGGTGTGGCCTTACTGGGATCATCTGTTGCATGTACGGTGTAGATAGGCGATTCTGAACTATTTTTGGGCCGAGGAATGGTGGTAGTTAGTCCCACCTAATGAATGCCTCGGATCTTGAAGATACCATGGAGAAGAAGAGATAAAAAGGGAGGGACGGAGGATTTTAACTTACGTAGGTGTTGAGCTGTCGCACGAAGCTAGAGAAGTTATTGTGTTTGAAGTAATTGGGAAGCAGATCTTTTGCGAATTCCGCAGGCTTCCATACAACAAACGTGCTCCCGCACACGTTCCATGATATCACATCATCCGTCTTCCCATCCTCCACCAGCTCGTATGTCTTCGTCAGGAACGGCGCTGGCACGCTTCTCCCATGCGAACTCATTTTTCCCTTTCTACCCCTCAACAAACCCCCAAAATACCAAAACCAGATAAAGAAAAAAGAGAAAAAGAATAGAGAGAGAGAGAGAGAGAGAGAGAGAGAGAGAGAGAGAGAGAAATGGGTTTTTGCAAGAATTTTAATTTCTAACAGAAGAGCAGAAGCGCAGTCAAGAACTCCCAATCCCAGCAGTAGAACCCTGAGAGCATACCGCAGTTCATGAGAGTCCAATGAGAACGAGAGTATGACAGACGCTTCTCGTTTCCTTTCTTCTCCATTTACGAAACCCTGACTACGTCGGGATCCGAGCCCACGTTCATAACTTCGAGATAGAAGGTGAAAGGAGAAATCTCAAAAAAGTAGAGGAATTGAGAGACTTGAAATAAAAGGGGGAGGGTTTTTAATTCTTATTTTTTCTTTTTCTGTAGAGAGTGGAGAAAGACAGACCCACAATTTCTTCGAACCCTCTGGCACGTTTACCCGGAAGCTTCGGACGCGGATTGCGTCCTACCCCCGCCCATCTCTAGCCACTAACGGTAAGTTCTGTAGCCGGCCCACCGTGATTTATATCTTTATCCATGCCGTCCATCCCTTTTCTCATATCATTTTAAAATATAAACACAAAACTGAGGCAGATCCAACGCTCAAATGGACCACACCACAGATGAATCTTGCATTTAATGCAATCCAAGCTTATTATTTTGTGTGGTATACTTGAGCGTTGGATCTGCCTCATTCTTATTCACATATCTTAAAATAATCTAAGAGAATGGATGGACGGAGTGGTAGAAAGATACATCATGTTTGGCCTGCCTACAGAACTGCCCGTTCGTGGCTACGCAATCCGCGTCCGGAAGCTTCTTTCCTTATGGTATCTGACGGTTCCGATCCATCCACGTGGCGAGCATGACGTAATTTTCCTTTCCTGCCACGTTTCTCTCTTTCCTGTTTCTTCTCTGGAGCTTTCTTACGTAAAAGAAGAAAAGAAAAGGAGGTTGTTTCTACGCAGTTCCTTTTCTGTCTGTGGAACATGGGCCTTCGTACGTAATCGCATTTGGTGGGCCACCACAAAAAAAGTAGCGTTGATTGGAAAATTATAGTTCATAGTGGAAGGCCCATTACTAACGGTCAGGATTGTTAGATGAGTGAATTTTTGGTCCATCAGCCAATCGACGGTTTTGCCCATGAGTGCACCATCAAAGGCGGCGGGATCCATCGCATACTCATTCTGCTTTGATGACCCCTCTGTATACAGATATCGTGTCAAATCAAACGGCCCTGATGGAAATCAATGTGGACCGTTAACAATTTAGCCATGAGGCGTCCAGTGGTCATCGATTAGATAGATGTGGTCGCAATTTGCCAAATGCATCTTCACGAGGAGATAGGATGTGTACTCATGTGCCGTTCCGGTTAGTAAGCATGATGTCAGATATACGTGTACATGTGCTGTTTTCTACACGCTTGACGGGTAGAGTTTCTTGCATAGCTAAGAAAAGGAACTTATCTGTCCCACCTAATCTCTGACCACGGAGAAACCGTAACATGGCAGTGCCGTCTCTCCACGTGCCATAAGGTAGGGTTATGTGCCAGGTGGGCCCGTATAACTACATCACATGTTAGACTCTATACGGCCCGTTTAGTGTATTGGCACATGGTAAGGTTACGCATCTTTGGACTTTATACGGCTGCACCACATACAACGGTTGAGAGGGGTTACTCTCCCATTAAAACATTCATAATCATTTATTTTGCCCACCGAAGTGTGGTTCATAAATCTAGCCCATCTATTGTGTGTGTCCCACTTGGATGGGGTTAGACCAAATTTATGCTGCATCCAAAACTCAAGTGAGCCCCACCAAAAGCTTTTATATGTTTTAAGCATGTCTTCACATGATAAGGCCCACCCGAGTTCGTATACAGCTGATTTTTGGGATATCGAATAACCTAAAGAGGACCCATCAAATGCACGGTGTTGATGTTTGACACACATCACAATAGTGTCCACACAACTCGACCTTATGGGAAGTTCTCACTAGGTGAGACCTTATAATACCATTTCCACACACACAAGTAAAGCAGTCGTCCATGAGGTCGAGCTGTGTGGGCCCCATCGTGATGTCTTTCGAACATCAGCATCGTCCACCAGATGAACCATTCTATAATGGGCCTGGACGGCACAAAATCAAGTCAATCCGTGACTTTAGTGGGCCACACCACATACAGAAGTGCAAAGGGGTCGTGCACCATTAAAACATTCATAACCATTTTTGAGGGCCCATCGAGATGTGGTTCGCAAATCCAGACCATCCATTATGTGTGTCCCACTTGAATGAGGGTTCAGACCAAGTTTCAGGTGCATGGAAAACTCAGGTGGGTCCCACCAGTGCTTTTATATGTTTTTGGCATGTATACTTATGGTTTTAGATGATATGGCCCACCTGAGTTCCGTATATGGCTGATTTTGGGCCGTCCAGGCCCACCATGGAATGGTGCATCTGGTGGACAGTGCTGATGTTCGAAAGACATCACGGTAGGGCCCATACAGCTCGACCTCACGGACTACCGCTTTATGCTCTAGCGCATAGTACCTTTTCCCTATATATATATATATATATATATATTATATATATATATATTATATATATATATAATTATATATATATATATATATAATGCTTACTTGCGCATATGTTCTTGTGAGAACTCGTAAAAAAAACTTTTGAGAACTCGTCTCCCCGTTATATTAGTATAAAATCTAAATTGTTTACCTGATGCAACACTTTATGAAACTTTTGGGATATAGTTTTTACTTTGGTTCAAAACTTTGGTAAGCCCAGACAAAAGAGAGGCATTTTGCCATGGGTCACTAAAGTTTTGAATCAGGATAAAAGTTAGGCTTATCAGTTTCATGGGATGTTACATCACATGAATGGTTCAGATTATGGGCTCATATCATAAGAAATTAGTTCTAAAAAAATCTCATGAGTTTAAGTGAGAACTAGTAAATAAGTGTGCATTCTTCTCTCTTTGTCTCAGTATATATAAGAGATATATCTCTATCATGATTTATGATGTGATTAAGATGAGACCTCACAAGAGATCAACATAATCGACTTTCTCTTTGGTGGAGATGAATCATTAGTTGATTGGATGGATTTCATGTGACGATTGTGTAGATAATGATAGCTTGATTATTTATGATGTGTAAATTAAGTCACATGTATTGTGAAACTAATTACTTCAACACTAGATTAATTCTAGCCAAATTGTTTTGTGAGTATGCTAATCCTATAAGTAATACATGTCCTTATTACTCTACTTTATGTGGCTACATTGCATATAATGAGGTGATGCTACCATGAATTGCATTCTCAAGTGATGCGTATAAATTCGGTTGGGTGCAAGCATATTAGAAAGTGACCAAATTAATATCATGTCATGCAATTGTATTGAAGAAAGATCATAAATAATCGCATGATAGTGATAATTCACATGAAATTTATCTAAGGTATAAGATTAAATGGATGGTTGAATATTTGTGTGTTGAGAAGTGGAGCCACATCTGGGGCCACCCACGATCAGTCGAGGTTGCGTGGATTTCGCGTCGCAAGTCCTTTCGCAACTGGGATGCGAAAGGAGTTTCACGGATTTCGTGTCGCAAGTCCTTTCGCAACTGGGATGCGGAAAGGAAAGTTGTCAAAACTATAAATTGGGGTCCCTAGGGTTATTCTAGATTAAGGTGAATTCTAGGAAATTATTCTAAGGTGTGGGGAAGGAATTTTCTCTGTACTTCCAAAAGAGAGGTTAGTATATTGCATTGTAATCTTCGTTTCTCTTCATAGTGGAATTTTGCATCCGTGGTTTTTTACCCTAGTTTGGGGTTTTTCCACGTATATCTTGTCTTGTGGTTTGTTTTGGATTGCTTTGATCTATTTCTAGTTTATATTTCTTCCTGTCTATCGTTTGTGGGTAAGGCCTTAGATTGGATCTAGGCTCACTACGTTGTTGGCGTGCTGCGCAACAACTGGTATCAAAACTATTGGTTTAGTTCTATTGAGAGCGATGGCGGAAGATGGAAAAACTAGAATTGAGAAGTTTGATGGTTCAAACTTTGCCTTCTGAAAGATGCAGATGGAGGATTATCTGTATCAGAAGGACCTCTATATTCCTCTAGGAGGAAAAGAGAAGAAACTAGAAAAGATGACAGATGATGAATGGTTTTTACTGGATAGGAAGGCTTTAGGAACGATCCGACTCTCTTTGTCTAAGAGCGTCGCCTTCAATATATCCAAGGTAAAAACGACAAAAGAATTAATGGAAGCCCTAACCACCATGTATGAAAAGCCCTCAGCATCCAACAAGGTTCATCTTATGAAACAGCTATTCAACATGAAGATGTCAGATGGTGGGAGCGTGGCTGAACATTTAAACGAGTTCAATACAGTCACAAGCCAGTTGGAATCCGTTGGCATTGCTTTTGAGGATGAGGTCAGGGCATTATTGATCTTATCCAGTTTACCAGACAGTTGGGATGGTTTGGTGATTGCTGTGAGCAATTTTTCAGGATCGACAAAGCTGAAATTTGATAATGTGACCGATCTAATTCTCAGCGAAGAATCTAGAAGGAAGGCATCAGGAGTTTCAAGGGATTCAGGGAATGCTCTAAACGTTGAAGGAAGAGGAAGATCGCTGAACAAAGGAGGCAATAAACACGGGCGTTCTAAGTCGAGGAAGAAGTCTAATGGACCGAAAGACAAAGACGGGTGTTGGTATTGCGGCAAGAATGGGCACATGAAACGTGATTGCAGGGCGCTCAAGAAACAAGAAGGAAACTCTCAAGGCGGGAATGATTCAGTGAATCTGTCTGAGGAGAGCGACACAGAGGCGTTGATCTTATCTCTTGATGCGAGGAATGAGTCTTGGGTTATAGACTCGGGTGCTTCGTTTCATGCTACTCCGTGTAAGGAAGTTCTGCGTGATTATGTGTCAGGTGACTTTGGGAGAGTCTACCTGGGTGATGATGAGCCGTGCAATATTGTTGGAAAGGGGGATGTTCATGTAAATCAGAAAGACGGAACGGTCTTGAGATTGAAGGATGTCAGACATGTACCGAGTTTGAAACGTAATTTGATCTCAGTGGGACAGTTGGCCGATACCGGTTATGTGACGACATTCACCAGTAACTCCTGAAAGATCACAAAAGGTGCCTTAGTAATATCTCGAGGCAAAAAGGAAGGTACTTTGTACATGACTTTAGGATCGTATAGTTCACTCGCAGTCACATCAACTGGAGTGAATGGGCAGTTATGGCATCAGAGGCTGGGACATATGAGTGAGAAAGGGATGAAAGTGCTATTGTCAAAAGGGAAGCTACTAGGGCTGAAGTCTATTGACTTAGAATTCTGCGAGGACTGCGTGTATGACAAGCAGAAGAAGGTAAGCTTCAAGAAGACGGGACGCGCTCCAAAGACACATCTGTTGGAGCTTGTACACACTGATGTGTGGGGACCGGCACAGGTGTTATCTCTTGGTGGCTCACGTTATTTTGTTACCTTTATTGATGATACTAGTAGAAAACTGTGAGTCTACTTCTTAAAACATAAATCTGATGTATTTGATGTATTTAAGAAGTGGAAAGTTATGGTAGAAAATGAGACAGGTAAAACAGTAAAGTGTCTCAGATCTGACAATGGGGGAGAGTATTGTGAAAAGAGGTTTGAGGAGTATTGTGCAGCAAATGGAATCAAACATCAGAAAATGATTCCAGGAACACCACAACAGAATGGTGTGGCTGAGCACATTAATAGGACCATCCTTGAGCGCGCTAGGAGCATGAGGTTACATGCAGGGTTGCCCAAGACCTTTTGGGCAGATGCTGTGAATACTGCCGCATATCTCATCAATAGAAGTCCCTCAGCACCATTGGATGGTGGGCTACTAGAAGAAACGTGGACTGGAAAAGAAGTGAACCTTGCACATCTCAGAGTGTTCGGTTGCACTTCATATGTTCACATTGATGCAGAGCACAGAAACAAGCTGGATGTGAAGTCCAGGAGGTGCACGTTTATAGGCTATGGGCAAATGATTTTGGCTACAGGTTTCTGGGATGCAGAAAACAAAAAATCATCAGAAGCAAGGACGTAGTATTAATGAAAAAAAGTGATGCATAAGGACAGTGTGCAAGAAAATAAGGCCGAGAAAAAGGAATTCGTAGAGATGGAAGAGTTACCGGACATGGGTGTTACAGCGCCACAAGATGAGGCAGAGCCGCATACACCGGTTGTGAGGAGGTCTACTCGGAGAGGAGACCCACGGTCCGATACTCACCCTCCTTACATTATCTACTACTGACAGATAATGGTGAGCCAGAGTATTTTGAAGAGGCGTTACAGTCAGATATACGGGTTAAGTGGGCAGGCCATGGATGATGAGATGGACTCTCTTGAGTCTAATCGTACATGAGAGCTAGTCACTCTACCCAATGGTAAGAAAGCTCTTCATAACAAGTGGGTTTACAGACTGAAGGAGGAGCACGATGGTTTGAAACGGTACAAGGCCAGATTGGTTGTGAAAGGGTTTCAACAAAAGGCAGGTATCGATTTCACTGAAATATTTTCACCAGTAGTGAAAATGTCTACGATTCGCATGGTCTTGAGTATAGTGGCTTCAGAGGACTTATATCTAGAACAGCTAGATGTTAAGACAGCCTTTCTTCATGGGGACCTTGAAGAAGAGATATATATGCATCAGCCGACAGGATACGTGGCACCAGGTAATGAGAACAAGGTGTGCAGACTGAAGAAGAGTCTATATGGCCTGGAGCAACCCCCGAGGCAGTGGTACAAGAAGTTCGATAGTTTCATGTCGGGAAACGGTTTTAGGAAATGTCATGCAGACCACTGTTGTTACTTGAAGAAGTTTGATACGTCATACATCATCCTTCTTCTGTACATTGATGATATACTTGTGGCTGGCTCAAGCATGAAGGACATCTCAGATCTCAAAAGACAATTGTCTAGAGAATTTGCCATGAAGGTTTTAGGAGCTGCAAAACAAATCCTAGGCATGAGAATAAAGCGTGACAGGGAAAACAAGAAATTAGTTTTGTCACAGGCAGAGTACATAGCCAAGGTACTTGATCGATTCAATATGGAAGGTGCTAAGCCGGTTAGCACTCCATTAGCCAGCCACTTCAAACTATCTAAGGAGCAAGGTGTAAAGACGCGGGAGGAACAGGACTACGTGGCTAAAGTCCCATACGCGTCAGTTATTGGGAGTCTCATGTATGCTATGGTGAGCACAAGGCCAGACATTGCTCAAGCAGTGGGAGTTGTTAGCAGGTTCATAAACAACCCCGATAAGGAACATTGGGAAGCTGTGAAGTGGATCCTTAGGTACTTGGTAGGTACTAAGGACGTAGGGCTGTGTTATGGTGGATCGGAAATCAAGTTACAAGGCTACGTGGATTCAGATTTGGCAGGAGATATCGACAGCAGAAGAAGCACTACAGGTTATGTTTTTACTCTGGGTAGTGTTGCAGTCAGTTAGGTCTCTCGGTTACAAAAGATAGTATCTATCAGTACGACAGAAGCAGAATATGTTGCGGCTACAGAAGCATGCAAGGAGATGGTGTGAATGCAAGGTTTTATGGAAGAGTTGGGTAAGAAGCAAGCAGATTGCAAGCTGTACAGTGACAGTCAGAGTGTAATACACTTGACTAAGAATTCAGCCTTTCATTCAAGGACCAAGCATATTGCCATCAGATATCACTTCATACGTTCGTTACTGGAAGATGGATCGATTGCTCTGGAGAAGATTCATACAAGTGAGAATCCTACGGATATGCTGACCAAGGCAGTCACAAGGGAGAAGCTGAAGCTCTGTTCAGCTTTGGTTGGTCTTCAGGCTTGAAGACGGGGAGGTGGTGCACTCCAGATGAAGAAGACAAAAGTTTATGGAGATGTGTCTCCAAGTGGGAGATTGTTGAGAAGTGGAGCCACATCTGGGGCCGCCCACGACCAGCGAGGTGCGCGGATTCGTGTTGCAAGTCCATGCGAAAGGAGTTTCGCAACTGGGATGAGAAAGGAGTTTCGCGGATTTCGTGTCGCAAGTCCTTTCACAACTGGGATGCGAAAGGAGTTTCGCGGATTTCGTGTCGCAAGTCCTTTCGCAACTGGGATGCGGAAAGGGAAGTTGCCAAAACTATAAATTGGGGTCCTTAGGGCTATTCTAGGTTAAGGTGAATTTTAGGAAATTATTCTAAGGTGTGGGCAAGGGATTTTCTCTGTACTTCCAAGAGAGAAGTTAGTATATTGCCTTGTAATCTTCATTTCTCTTCATAGTGGAATTTTGCATCCGTGGTTTTTTACCCTAGTTTGGGGTTTTTCCACGTATATCTTGTCTTGTGGTTTGTTTTGGATTGCTTTGATCTATTTCTAGTTTATATTTCTTCCTGTCTATCGTTTGTGGGTGAGGTCTTAGATTGGATCTAGGCTCACTGCGTTGTTGGCGTGCTGTGCAACATTGTGAACTATTTTGCAAAATATTTATGTATTTATAATTAATAATTTTAAGGGATTTTTACCTGAAAATCCCACACAATTTTCGGTTTTTTTTTTTTTGAGAAAATGCCTACACCATTAATATTTATTAAAATCCAAACCTAATATTGAAGGTGAAATTACCTATCTACCCTTATTTAGAAAAACGAGATGAAAACAAGAATAAACATGAAAAAAAAATTAAAAAAATTAGAACTTTGCTAAGCACACATGCATGCGTACTAAAACTCAAGTATAAACTACACATCTGCCTCCATGACACATATATAAGAGATCTAATCCATCCGTCATATTAGCCCCACCTGGTACATGATCGATCAAAATAAAATCAGGTCCCATTGGCATGTGGGCCCAATATCGAAGCATGATGCAGTGGTACTGTTCTTACGGATGGATTAGACGGTAGACCTATATGACATGTTAGCACATGTGCAGCATATATAAGAAGCACGTGTGCTTATCAATGCTTCAAAGTAAAAAATTTTAAATAGGAGATATGATAGTCAGGCTGCGTGAATTGCCAGTAACCGTGGGTACAGAGGTATACCTGTGTTTGGGGGCTCAGTGGAACTCGCAGAGATGCCTGTGAAAAATCCAAACCGTCTATCTGTTTTTATAGCACACAATAGGATAGGAACCTTAAAATCAGTAGAACCAAAACTAAGGTGGGCCATACCAACGAAATAATGGGAGACAAAATGTACACCATTGAAACCTTCCTAGAGCTGACCATAATGTTTATATGCCATCCAAACCGTTCATAGGATTTTTACCACTCAGATAAACTATAGGCACAGTATCATTCCGATACAACACTTGTACCACCCCCAGGCGTTCAATTGCCACTGTTTTGTTGTGTAGTATGGCCAATGAGTTTTTGATTACCCTGATTTTTAGAATCCTGTTGTATTGTGGTCTTGAAAAATGGATGGACGGAGTGGATTTGTCACGACATCTTTTTAAGCCCCATGTAGCTTCGAGCATTGGAATCTGTGCCTGGGTCACGGGCAGTCTACTGCAGCGTATGACTAGGCACTCAATAAATGAACGCAGGAATCAGTACGAATTCAAAGTTTCCAGAAGGAAACATTCGCAGTGCCACAAAAGTCTTAGATTAGACTAGCATTTTTGTGCTTTAAGCTCATCCAAGTAAAATGACATTATGAACAGGAAGGTTTCTATAGAAGACATTTTCATACCTGCTATTTTCCTAATTTTTAAAGACATGTGCTAACATGATATAGAAAAAGGATAGACATGATGGAATTATGACATATTTTCATCATGAAAAAACATGTACAAAGTCAAATTAGCCCAATAGCTTGATTAGATCTTTCACTGTATTGTTACATGTGTGACAAAGTGAATATGGTGTGTGCCTACGAAGTGATGTCACCAAGTTCGGTAAGCCCCACCATGATGCTGTATGTGTTGTATCACACTCTCCATCCATTTGGAGAGATCATTTTAAGATAGGAGCTAGAGAATGAGGTGGATCAAAAGCTTAATGGACTCCGCCGCATAAAATAGTGGGGGTAGTGGCAACCACCGTTAAAACCTTCTTAAGGCCCACCATGATGGTTATTTTTTTATTATTAATTATTATATAATCCAACCTATTCATAAGTTAACACAGACATTCACAAAGGGAAAACACAAATGTCAACTTGATTGAAAACTTCTTTGACCCTAAGAATTTTTTAACAATAGGTGTTCAATCCCCACTGTTTTCTATGATAGGGTCTACTTGAGCTTTCGATATGGCTCAACTTAAAATAATCTTGCCAAATAAATGGACAATGTGGATACAACACATACATCATGGTAGGCCAACGCAATTTGTTGACAAAATTTAAGCTAAGATCTAGCTAATCCGTCTTTATTATTATCCTCCGGTTTTTCCTCCTCTAAAAATAAGGGTAACTAGGTAATTTTACCTTATGAAAGGAAAATAAAGGTAACTATGTAAATTTACTTTTGTGAAAAACTGTTTTGGAAAATTAAAATAATGATTTAGGACAAATGACTGACAAGGAGAAATTGGTACTATTTCACTTGTGAATTTCGTACAGTGTCATCCCATTAAAGTATTATATTTTGCAAGATCTCATAACGGATAGGAAATTTTCAACTATGAGCATTTAATTCCTACTTATGTCTATGGTGTTGTCAATTTTAATTTTAGATCTGTATTATTTTTGAGTTCATACTCTAAAATAAGCTAGCAAAACAAATAAATACACTTGGATAAAACATATATGACATGGTGGCTTAGGCCATGTCGTAACGTTGAGATATCCCTATGGGGTGGTGCAAGCAATCTGCTCTGCTAAAAGCTATAGTCCGCCAAATAAATAAAAAATCTATAGTACATATGGTATTTTTTCTCTTATGGTAGAGATTTTATCTCTTATTCATTCATCTCCACACACACACGTATATGTATCTATAAGAAAATGGTAGAAATTTTATTCTTGAAAATTTTAAAATTGACTGATTTTTTTCTACATTTTCAGTTACGTCATTGATCACTGACTTTTCAAAAATAAAATCTATTAGACAATCTTATTCCTTACTTTTTCTATAGTTTAAATTCATTCAAATACATATTTGACTGTTAACTTTTCATCCGGATTATTTTAATGGTCATATCAGATGGAAAGAATTATGCAATTATCGTGATTTTTGAGACAACAGTCCAATCTAATGCACTCGTACAGGCGGACCTGATTTTCGGGTTAGCCTATCATGAGCGGATTAGGTGTTATCCTTACCGTGTGGGGGCCACCTAGATGGATTTGTTATATATATCCAGGGCGGCCCAGCTCATTTTAGAATAAATATTCCAAAATTAAGAAGAACCAAATCTCCGTGGACCACATCAATGAAAAAAAGTGGTGAATGACCATTAAAAGCTCTTGTTAGGCTACAAAAGTTTTGGATTAGGCCAATAATTGTATTTTCCCTTCATCCACCTCATCCAGGTTTGGTTGATCTTATCAACGGGTTAGATGGAAAATAAACGTTATGGATTTGCTTACAATGGCCTTAGTAAGTTTTTAATGGGGCCGCTCAATCACCACCGTTTCCTGTGGTGTGGTCCACCCGAGTTTCGGATCTTCTTATTTTTTGTAAATGCGTCCTAAAATTGGCTGTGAAAACGGATGGACGGTGTGGATATACAAAAAATAAAAATAAAATCATTAAGATGGGCCCCAAGGTAAAGGTAACACCCACTATGCTGTTACCCGGGTAACCCTGTTCCCCTCCCAACTCGAGTAGCCGAGGACTCTAGAGAATGGCATTCGGTGGAATTTTCTCTTAATAGACTTTTCATCGTTGTCCTTTTACGGCGAATTCTGTCGCTAACGTCATTCTTGGAATGTTACTTGATACTCGGGCAACGGTGATTGATACTCAGGAGCTGAAATAACTCAAATTAAGCCATCCAAATCGCTAAACCCTCATGTGGGTGATTCATAACCTCAAAATCAGATAAGATTTAGTAATCCTAAACCCTGATAATTGGTCATTTTAATATTGAATTCTAGCCATTAGCTGCTTCTAATTTCCCATCCATTCAATATTCATCAATTGGCAAGTTACAGAAATGACTCAGTGTAACTTTTGATTTATGATCCATCTAAATGATGAGATGGCCCAGTATTTGGACGGTTTGATAAGTCTAGAATCTTTTAGTGCGCCTGCCTATCAACTACCACACCGCAAGAGTAATAAAGTCTCTCTTTTCTTCGATGCGTATAGATTTCTTCTTGTGTTGATGGGGTGAGCAGAACATGTGGATTCCGTTGGGCACTACTGCGGCTTCACGACAGAAGCTTCTATTTTTAGCGACGTTTGGATAATAGTCTTGGTAAGCGCCTTTGATGGTTGTCTCTTTCTTAGATTTGAACAATTCTCCATGTATACTTTTAATTCTAATTATTTACTAATTTACAAGAAATATTACAAATTTATTCTGATTAAGTTTTTGGTATTTCGTTATATAGATTTAGTTTTAAATTTATTTATTAATTTATAATAAATAATTTAATATTTTAGTTAGTTAATTTGATTATAAACACCTCTTTATTATGACAATTGCAAATACCTCCTCTTCACATATGAAATTTATGTGAGACCCATGATGATGCATTTCTTAGATCCACACTGTCCATCTGTTTTTTCTAGATCATTCTAGGATATGATCCCAAAAAAAAAAAGGTTGATTCAAACATCTAAGTAGACTACACCACAGGAAAATGTAGAAATTGATACTACCGTTGAAAACCTTTTATAGCTATGGAAGGCTCTAATCAAGCTCTTATTTGTTTTTTTCCTTTCATATAAGTAGGCGTGACCTTGTGACCTTATAAACAGGTTAGACGATAAATAAACCCTATGATTGGTCCTAGGACTGTCTTAGAATAGTCTATCATAATTAAGAAATTGGACATTTTTAAGTGGGTGTAATTTATTTTCTACCATGCAACCCACTTGATGTGATTGAATTAACTACCGTGGCCTAACCTTCCATGCCATTTTTATATATAGTGATGGGCTCCACATGCGTGTGAAACGAAATCTTCTTAAATGAAATGGTCCAATTTTTATTATTTTATACATATTGGTGTAACCACTCACATAAGAGAGATAAAGGCAATAATCCAAAACAGAGGAGTTTAGGAGGAGGTTTTTATAAATATTCATTTTTATTTGGCACTTTTCAATGATGTCGCCACAAAGTTGAAATATATTCATATAGTCGATCGTGCTGAGCTGCTTTAATGGCATCAGGTTGAATAACATCCCTGATGAACGGCTCATGTTTTGGGACGTGTGAACAAGGGAAGCTGTCCGAATACTAGTTGAGACTTTGGAAATATAAATGAAATAAAATAAAAGAAAAGAGACATACTTTCAACGTCAGACGAAGGAAAATGGGTCTTCTGCCGTAGTTTCTGATCAGACGGAAGGCCAGACACTTGTCTTTACCCTCCATTCAAGTCTACGAGTGAAAAGAAGAGACGTACACGGAAATTAGGGTTGAAACTGGCCTGGGTTGAAGCTTTCAGTCCTTGAACTGACACGACTGCGAGTCCAACTAACCCACGCCTAAGGAAATGGGCCGACGGGCAGGGCTTATCAGTGTTAATCAAGCACAAGATAATCCTCATTAGTTCCCTACCTCTTCAGTCCACCTAACATATCCCTTGCTATCCAGACTCGGCCAAAAGCTTTGGGCCCTCCGTTTTATCTCTGGGGGTACCCTAGATGTTAGACTTTGTGTGGTCCGTCAGATGGTTAATAATAACACATCTACTTATTTATTCATTAGATTGTATTGAGATTTTTTAATGTTTATGTGCATATATATGGATGTGATAGTTTCGTAAAATTGTATACATATGAATATTTAGATCATCATTTATAATGATGTGTAGGCAACATTTGTCCATTAAATGTTTGGTTTGCTTCCGGCACGATATAGATTATTGTGCAAGCATGCACTGTTGCCAAAAATATTGATTTTAATAAATATATATTTTAATATATAATATATAAAAATGTTTTGAAAAAACATCTTTTTGTGAGTTTTTGGGAATAGTCCCACATGGGAAAGGGAAGAGAAGAAAATTTGGTTTAAATGAAAAACAGTGGAGTATTATAATATTTACCTTCGTAGTCCGTGGACTATGGACTTTGCGTGTTCCAGTGCAAAGCAGTGGAACACCAGCGCTCGGGCACGGGCTCGGTCTTGGGCTCGGTCTCGGTCTCGGTCTTGGGCTTGGGCTCGGTGCGAGGGTGTGGGCATGTGAGGCAATGTGGCTATAGAGGCGCTAGTGGCGCACTTTGCACTTTACACTTCGCACGTCCGCATCGGGTCGCTCCTTCGCGACCTTGAGCGAACCGGAGCGAGACGTGTGCGACTATGTGGTTTAGGCGGGTGGCTGGTTGGCAGAGAGACTAGAGAACTGAGAGAGAGATATCTCAGTATATATAGAGACTGGAAAATAGAGCTGTTGCAGCAGATCTGTAACAGCTGTGTAATAAGTGCATGGTCCAGCTGAAACTGCTGCATGGCTAGCCCAACAGCTAGAAAACGGCTAGCTGCTGTCTCACAACAGTCAGCATGCAGCAGATTAATGGTCTATGCACAACAGTCAGAAAACGGCCATAAAACGGCTAGTTTTCCAACAGCCAGAAATGACTTAATAGAGTTTAAGTCTCTGGACTATAACCCCCTAGCCACCATAGCTTATAAAAAAAGAGCCTGAATGGGTTTCCAAACCATCTCACAAACCAATTCAGCACTACCATACGAATTGAGAAAACCCACTAATCCTCTCTAATACTCCTATAATTCCAGCAACAAAACAGTAAGGGTTTAACCATTGAAAGAAGAACAGACCAACGGTGTGGTCTAGGACGGTTCAACTGAACCAGCGGCTGAAGAATTGACCAAAGCAGTGGTCTAAAACCAAAATTTTCTTCTTCATTTCTTTTCTTCTAGGATTTTCTCTTTGTTGTATTTCTGCCAGAAATTGTGTAATTGAGTTCCAATAGGTGGGCCTTCGTGTTTGCTGAACGCAGACCCACACCAGGCTCGTCGTATCCTAGAAGCTATTTGCCTGTAACCTATCAGCTTACTCAATTCACTTGAGTAGGGGCAAATAACGCTTTAAGGACAGCGTTTTTCAGACGTGCTTCAGCCAATTAAAGTGATTTTTTGGTTTCCATATTATACAGAAATTACACCAATCTGTATAAATTCTCAACATGCACAACATGAATAATGTATATAACATGTATGTATATATAAGGTGTACATATATCAACTCTTATTTAATTATAAAATGATTAGAATAAGATAATTGTTTTATAGAATGAATCCCACATCATGATTGTGTGTTGATGACAAATATTTGATTATTCACAATGTATAAATTGAGTAACATATGTTGCGACACCAATACCTACATGCGATGGGTTGTTTCCAATTCTTTTTTCCTTTTTACATTATCCAATAAAGTCACGTTATGGTGAAATGCTATTTAGATGTGACTCTCAAAATCATGTTCACGGATTTAACTTGGTCAGAAGTACATTAAGAAAGTAGCTAAATTAATATCATATTGCAGAGAAGTATTAGAAGAAGATCTCATATACTCATGCAATGAAGATATGTGTAAAGACTTGTATATCTAAGGTGTGAGATGAGATAAATTGTTGAATTTTATTATAAATTATGCTAGGAAAAATATTTATATGATTATATAGTAATATTTTCAATGGATTTTAAACAATCAAATTTGTAAAAATAAAATTCATTTGATTTAAAAAATAGATAAGTGTGCATAACAATAAAAGTATTGGGATTTATGAATGAGCATATATGATATCAATCATGTTTAATTAAATGTAATTAAATCAACTATTTAAAACAAGTAATTGGAGATTAGGACAAATTATTTCTGATCAACATATGGATTTAGTTTAATGTCATTTCATATGGAGGAATATAATTTCAAATGTCTCGTATTGAATCCTGATTAAAGAGTATAGATTGACTTTTATTTTATTTTAAAATAGGATAAAGCATGGCAATTTAATACACCTTATTAACATAAGAAATATTGAAGTTAGCTTATAATTGTTTTTTTTTTTTTTTATAAAAGATATAAGTCTATAAAGGTTCGTTTGCACCATGGATTGGAGGAGATTTGAGGGGGTTTCAAATCCCATAGTTGTTTGACAGCATACAGTAATTGGAAGTTTCAAATCCCCTCTTTGAGGGGGTTTGAAATCCACACTGAGAGCTTGGATTACACCTAAAATCATTTCAATAATTGTAGGTGTAACATGTGTGTCACTATACTGTCATTCTATTGGGCACATGACCCACTAATGATGATCAACACCATCCAAACATTGTTCGTGTAAATTAGCACCGTCCAAACATTATCCATGTTAATCAATGATTAAAAATCATTCGTTAGTCACTCAGACATGATCTTGTGCTTGTGGCCTAAGACTTGGAATTTCATTATTTTCGGGCAAAGCATATATTTCAGCGGGCTTATCACAACCATTGTGCCAAAAATTACATATTTCACTAATTAGAGATATTAAAGTTGATTTAGTAATTAAATTCAAACCCCTGTGATTATACCATGCATAGTTACTTTTGGATTAAAGTTGATTCACAATCCAAGGTGCCAAACACACTAGGAGGACTTCAAATCCTGAGGGTTTTAAATCCCGGGGATTCCGAATCTAGGGGGTTCCAAATCCTCGCTCCCGAATAGGCTCTAAATATAAATGTAAATTTTGATTTGAAACACATCTCTCTTTGCCCCTAATCTTAAAGAAATCAATCCACTTTTAGATTTGAAAGATATCATATCATATAGTGTTTTCTTTCCTTGTGAGTGAGAATCTACATTTTTACTTATTTTCGTGAGGTGAAAATACAATTACCGTTATATATTTTGAAAAAGATATTCATAGTTACATATTTAAGGTAATATTGTTTTAATTTTTTTCTAAATGGCGCCATTTTCAAACTTGTTTTTGTTTT